>CM042334.1:29876965-29964465 GCA_023566125.1 Zingel zingel
TAAACACTATACTGAAAGGGGACATTATTCCTTCAAAAACAGTACTTTTGATACTTAAAGTACATTTTGATGACAATACTTACGTACTTTTGCTGTTAAGTTCTAAATGCTAGGCTTTTACTTGTAGGGAGTATATTTGTTTTGTTGTGGTATTGCTGCTGCTACTTAAAATGGCTATAATCTATATTTGTATGATGATGTATTAAATGACACTGGGAAGACGATGTGAAAGGTGTCTCGTAGTGATGAACCTACAGAAAAGTAACACCCGAATCTGCAGCTCTGGACGTTACAGAGCTTTACTGTGACTTTCAGCTCATTGTTTAGCTGCGCTGCCTTTAACTTTACTGTTTTGGTTCACTCTTACCGCTCTTTTAGCGTTACTTTCAGCTACAGCAGGCAGCTGTTTTGAGAGAAAAAGCTAACTCTAAAACCCTACTGTATACTACCTGCTCAGCAGTAGACACACACAGTTAACCCTCTGGGTCTTTGGCTCGCCTGGTTTCCTTGTGTAATATTGCTTGTATAACCTCAACCCTGTAATTAGGATGTGTATGCTGCAGGGATGTCACATGAAATGTATAAATTGTGATGTGACCATAAAGACAAAACAAAATGGAAATTGAATCTCAGAAATGTATTGTCATCACACAGAGAAGAATAATGAACAAGATTTTTGGCTTATGAAAAGTGTTCTCCCACGTCTTGGCAATTGGGGGAAACAAAAATAAACACTGTGACTAACAAACAAACAAAAAATACACTTTTATCCCAAAAGTTAGTTGTGCTCTCATCTACACATCCAGGGCTGCCTGGATGACCTGCAGCTCTGCTACACACACACACACACACACACACACACACACACACACACACACACACACACACACACACACACACACACACACACACACACACACACACACACACACACACACACACACACTAGAGTACATACAAGGCCCACCTGCTTTTATCAGGTTTGTTCTCTATTGGCTGAGTGAACTGCCTTTCTGCTGACATCACTTCCTGTTCACTTCCCTGTCAATAAGTCACATAAAATATGTAAAAACTAGTGCTGTCAATCGATTATAAAATGTAATTAAGTTAATCACAGTAATGGGCTGTGATTAATCACGATTAATCACAAATTTAAAATACTAGGATTTTACTAGAAATAAATAAATGCATGACAAACTGGTTATAAGAAACACATTCTTCAGTTGTATTATCTCAATCATTAACATTTAATAAACAAGTGTTCAATAACAATCTTAATTTGTTGAGGCATCCATATGAAGTGCAGACATATTTAGCAGTAACCAACGACTGTTACAAAGTAACGTCTGCTATAAAGTCACAAAAAACACTTACCTGTGCATAGTAACATACACTCAAATGAATGCAACGATAAGTAGGCCTGTTTGAGAAATAGAATGCCATCATTTATGTGAAGAGACAGAGGGAACAGTCTCTACAGCATGACCCGTCCACACTTTTTTACTTTGGTCCACTCGGGGACTTAAACCGGCGACCCTCTGAGCTACATGGACAGTACCTCATCATCAGGGCCATCTTCTTCTTTTAAGCCAGGGAGCGGACTTCGCTTCACAGGGAAATGCCTGTTCCTAGGGAGTGTTTTAATCCAAACCACCATCTTTTTCCTAAACTTAACTAGTCGTTTCTGTGTACTCAAAGCTCAAAGTCACCTATTCTCAGGTAACGGAACCACCAACTACTGCTGATACAGAGGAGCACCATGCGGAGCACCGTAGTCGGTGTCGCAGAGCTCTGTAGCGGCTAAACACATCTGCCTACTGCCGCTGATACCACCGAAGCGTGACCACTGCGATAACAGGAAGAGGTTGGGGTCAAACCTGAAAAAAAAGGTTACTTTGCGCTAAAAAAAATAACGTGTTAATTTTTTTAGATTAATGAAGTAATAACTCGTAATTAGGCATAATAGTAGGTATAAATCTGACAGGAAATGAGGATGTCAGCAATGGCGCTGGGTCACATCCATAGACTATCACTGCTAGTGCATTTGGAGATCTATAGTCAGGAAGACGGCCTCTTGATTGGTCGACACACTCACTCCACTGAATTCTGGGAGTCAAAATGGCGACAAACAACAAATTGAGACGTTTTCATGCAGACAAATGCTTCAAGGCACACAAAAAGGAAGCCGCTAGGATGACGGAACGCGGCGATATATTGTTTTGTGTAATATCATAAATGATTCATTACATTCATTACATGACTTTATTATGGATTTATTGTACAAATGCTGCAAAAGACACTGCAGTTCCAGTTGGATTACGAAGCTACTGGCCTACAATTGCAAGAGAGACCTCGTTGAAATGCAGCAGATCTCAGCTCCCAGATGAAAAAAAGTAAGTCTCTACACTGTATCGATCTGGAGTAGGGATGTCAATGATTAACCGTTAACTGACAATAAGAATTTTGACCGACTAGTACGATCAAATATGTATTAAAACAAAAATAAAGTTATTAAAAACAATGTTTTGTATTGTAAAAGAAAAATAGGCTGTACGATCTATTTCTTAACTGCTAGTTGTCTTAGTAGCGTTTTAAGCCGCTCTTTTTTTCGTCTACGCTTTGTGGCTCTCTGCTGGACACAGTGGAGAGCTACGTGACACATGCTACTAAATCGATGAGGACTGGCGGGTTAAATCAGCCATCGGACACACAGAGCATGCCAGGCAGACACACAGCTGTCAACCTCTCAGTGTATGCAGTGTGTGCATGTGTGTCATAAGTCTCACATTGCCAGACCTAAGGAACTTGTTTTGGTGGAACATTTGCACCCCGCAAAAGAAAATGCCAAAAAACTTGCCATTTTCAGCATGTAGCTTGCTAGCTCAAAGTTTCTTGTTGTTTCCCGAAGCAAAGGGATTTTGAGAACGGCAACACACACACAGAGCGGAAGGTGAGGGACAATAATGTTCGGGCAATTATCCTGGAAATATACTGTTGTTGATCCAGACTAGTGTGTCGTATACAACATAATAGTCGACCCCAGAGGGTTACGAATCGGACATACCATCAGCATTCCGTATCAGCGGACAGCTATGGACTTGTATCGTGCGGATCTGCTGTTTCATTCATTCTACAATTGAGGGTCTGCGTCATTCTGACGTTCCAGGCGTGCACATTTCCTGATCCACACTCAATTTCAGTTGGTGGCACCAGGAGTTCAACCCTATTTTGCTGTCTTTGTATTTCTTTAAAGGTCCCATGGCATGAACATTTCACTTTATGAGGTTTTTCAACATTAATATGAGTTCCCCCAGCCTGCCTATGGTCCCCCAGCCTGCCTATGGCCCCCCAGTGGCTAGAAATGGTGATAGGTGTAAACCAAGCCCTGGGTATCCTGCTCTGCCTTTGAGAAAATGAAAGCTCAGATGGGCCAATCTGGAATCTTCCCTTTATGACGTCATAAGGGGAAAGGTTACCTCCCCTTTCTCTGCTTTGCCCGCCCAGAGAATTTGGCCCACCCATGAGAAAGAGAGAGAGACATCATCGATTAATCAGATATATTTTTTTAATTTTAATTTTTTTAATTTTAACAACCAAAACTAGACCTATATGTAAATATTAGTTATACTTAATCTTTGATTGTAATGTCACACAGCTCTGTTACACTTATGCTATTAGATCGTTGATCAGCTGTAGAGAGAGAGAGAGATGCCAACAATCAGCTGTTTTTCTGAAGGATAGTCAGCTCAGGTCGTGGTCACCACTACGTATTTCCTTGTCTCTGATTCTGGTAGTTGTTGTGTCTGATGTGATGTCATCGTCCATACGACTCTGTGATTGGCTTTTGTCGGTCCTCTTCGTGGAACGGATGATGAAGTTAGACTCCATGTTTTCTGTTGAGATGCTAAAACACTGACGTCGTGCTATTATTGTGCTAAGCTAGTTTGATTTTGCAGTAGGCACACTGTCCAGAGTTTGAGTTGTAATTCCGTCTGAACTGACTCCAACCTTTGGACCCTTCCTGTGGTCTCCTCCAGCCGGTCTCTTCTCTCAGCCCTCACTAGTTACCTCTGGCATGTGTCTGAACTGACTCCAACCTTTGGACCCTTCCTGTGGTCTCCTCCAGCCGGTCTCTTCTCTCAGCCCTCACTAGTTACCTCTGAGCCGTCTGGTGTGCGACAGTAGCGGGAACGCCGTCCGTCAGCGATACAACGTTAGTAACGCTGATTTATCTAAGCTTCGAGGCAAGTCATTTTGCATCGAGGATTTTTTGTAATCGAATTATTCGAGTTATTCGAGGAATCGTTTCAGCCCTAACTAGCTGGTGAAAATAGTGGAGCATATAGCTCCTGCTCCATCTATCAGAAAATGTGTGTAACAAGGAACGTGTCAGATTTGATGCTGGATAGGACGTCCCACATTAGTATGCCATACAGGTTCTGGTGTGGATCAGTATAGAACCACCTCCAGCTAGGTGACTGTCCCTGAGGCAATTTGGCTCTATAGCGCCCCCTATCAGTCTTCAAAGTTAAAGCCCCCTCCTTTAACTTTCACACAGAAACATGAAATTTGGTAGGCATATGAAGCTTATCCAGACATACAAAAAAGCCTTGTGGTCCCAACCCCTAAACCTAACAGGACGCCTGTTGTATTGAAATAAATTTGCAAAATATGGACAATTTTGACCATTTTTAGGGGTTGTACTTTAACAAACTCATCCTAGAGATTTAACCCGATTGACATCAAAATTAGTGAGTATGATCTAAAGACCTTGGCGAAGCTAAATTGCAATGCTTGAATGGCCTGAAGACATATACATGTCAATATTAAAACTCTCAATATTAATTACTCTTGGAGCCATACCTTAAACCCAACAGGAAGTCAGCTGTATTAATATTAATCTGCAAATTATGGATGATTTTGACCATTTGCCATCTACTTTAACGAACTCCTCCTAGAGATTTAAACCTTTTAAATTGGTCAGTACAATCTAAAGGCTTTGCCAAAGCTAAATTGAGAAGGTTTTTAATTTGTATTATACAGTGTTGGCATAGCAGGGTGGCGAATTTTGATGTTTACTCGCCAAATAGGAACTAGTTTGTAACTACACTGTACATTGTCCAATCTGCTCTAAACTGCTTAGGCTTCATAATGGTCCTGGCCTGAAGACATGTACATATCAATATGGTATAAATATTATAATGGTATAGCGCCCCCTATTGGCAACATGAAGTTACAGTCGGTACACTTCTACTTAATGGGTTTACTAGATCCACCTCAAAGACCTTGATGATGCTTCTATTTGAAGATTGTGATTTTTTTTTTGTTGAAGGGCGTCGCCGTGGCGGCACAGCGAACTTTGACGTTACATCTTGAAATAGATAGTTGTTGTAACGTTCTTGTTCGATCTACTCCAACTCATTCAGACATGATGTTAGTCCAGGCTCGAAGTGAATCACATGGGTTTCCAGCATGATTAATGTAAAGTGGTTCAATAGCGCCACCTACAAAATTTCAAAGAAGTAGCCCCTGCAGAGCGTTTCACCTAGACGTATGAGGTTTTGTCTGCATGTGTATCATGTCAGACTTATAAAAAAGGCTCCAGGAGACAAACCCTATACCCAACAAGAAATTAGCTATAAAATTCATGTGTAAATGATGTATGATTTTGAGCATTTGCTTGCTTCTGAAACTTACTTCTACTGATGTAACCTGATCGACTACAAATTTTGTCTGAACAATCCATGATCTTGCTAAAGCTAAATTGTGAAGCATTTGGCCATTTGTGCAACAGTGTGAATGAGCAATGTGACCATGTAATGCGGCAAAATATGTAGTTGTGTGTAACTCAAGTGTACATTGTCCAATCTGGGCAAAACTTTGTTATGCTTTGTTAGAGACCAGGCCTGAGGACATCAGTAAGTCAATAATGAGTTCTAGTCATAGCGTCATAGAAGTGTGATGAAGGTTTATCTGAACTTCCCTAATGTGGTTAATACATCTACAGCAACATGATGTATAGTGTGTGTTCTCTAGGGCCACATCGTGGACACAGAAAGTGGTACATGGTAAATGTTATGCACTTTATGAAGGGAATTCAGGGGGCTTTCACACCTACCTTGTTTGGTTCGGACTTTTGGGTTTGATCCAAACCAAAATTACAGGTGTGAAACCTCCCCCGTGCCACGGTCCGGACCAAGCGGCTGAAATTTGGTCCGATAATATGAGGTGGTCTCGGTCCAGTTTGTTTCTAGTGTGAAAGCATTTTTGGTATGGTTCGGACTTTGGGACCAAATACAGGAAGCTCTGGCAGGCTATCTTTGTGTTAGAAGACCGGGGAAGCTCCGTTAAGGAACAGTTTAGTGTTTACGTGAGAGAGGGTAACGGTGTCAACGGTCAGAGCAGACAGCTGTCTGCTATCAGAGCTGAGAATATATCAGCAGTTTACTTAAGTGGTAGTAAATGTACAGTGTAGGTTTCAGTTTGTCTCTGAATAAATGCCAGTAAAGTTCCCGTGTCTCGCTTCTCAACAACGCAACAAAACAAAAAGAGCCACGGCAGCACGGGGAGAGCAGCAGTCAGCTGGAAAATAACCGACACAGAGAGAGGATAGGAGAGGACGGGGAAGCCCGTCTACCAACCAACCAGTTACAACTGTCAGGAGACACAGCTTGCGTATGTGATGACAACAGGACCTAGTTTTGTCACATATAGGTCTTTAGGGCGCTTGCATAACTGCAGTGTGAAACCAAAACTTACGGGATCAAATAGTAAACATGAACCTTGGTCCGGATCTTGGTTTGGACTTTCAGGTGTGAAAACTTTTGCATGCAGTGTCTGGCAGTCACAGAAATGCAAGGATGCAGGAACAGTTGTTGAAAAACCCAGGACAAGTCATTTTCACGTATGGGAAAAGTTGAGACTTTGATTACTTACATTGTAGCATTACATTTAGTAATTTTGATGGAGATGAATATAGGATTACACAGTAATGTAGTAATTCTGAAGTTTCTGTCTTACTGAGGGAGTATTTAAAGTCATGCTGGAGGTGTTATGTTTAGCTGATTTTCAATGTAAACATAGATGCTTACCTAAAACATTAACCCACACCTCAGCACAAAAACCATGTCAGTATGAGCATACTGCACCAGGGTACTTAGGTGTTTGTGTATGAATGTAAGTATGTGTTAACTTCCTCCCTTGAATTTGGCAGGATGTGAGCAATTTGGGCAGTACTGTTTAGAGATGCACCAATTACAACTTTCTAGGCCATACATAGAACATGTTGAACAGATGATGGATCACTATAAAATAGAACTATATAAATGACTCCTGGTGTGGGACATTCACACACATCTAAAGGTCAATGTTAGAACCATTTCCTTCTTTTCACGTCCAATATCAACTAAAGAAATGTGATTTGGGTTGTTGGTGTGGTCCCTCCACGCCCTACTCTTTCCTTGCAGCTGTTGCATATTGCAAACTTGTTATCTTCTGCACACACGCTGAAGAACCCCAAACAGCTGACATGTTGCAGGTTAATTCACCAGGTTCCTACATGTGGGAGAATAGCGCCGACACGCCTTCACACCGCGAGCGGGTACGCGCCACACACGGCGGAGAAGTTGAGAGAAAGGAAGAAGAGAGCATGCTGTGGCGTCCGTGTGTGCGTGCGTCCTTTAGAACTGTAACTGGTTTAATGCCATGAAATCAGCATATGTCAGACTGACCTGCCGGTCGCCAGTCATGGCCGAGCACGTGAAAACCAGCCAATTCCGGTCACCGGCCGCTCTATCGGTGCATCTCTAGTACTGTTTTATCACAGCTGTTAGTTGCCTGAGACAAGTTATGTTCATAGTTATGTTGGACACTGTTTTGGATTAAGACCAGAGCTACCATCGGTCACCTGATATAGCATGAGTTTGTAACATGGAGTGTCCACCACAGAGCCTTCCTAATTAAGTCTATAAGACTCCACAGATAGAGCATACTGTAAAGTTGTAGGCAGAGCAAGTCCAAAGTCTTGATGCCACACACTCAAAAGATGGTCACTACAGGTCTTAAGGTGGTTCTGTGGGACAGACAGTTAATGTAACAGTGTAAACCTAAAATGGCAAGCTGATGAATATGGGTGAAGTGTCTCGGCCACATATGCAGAGCCTGATTGTGCAAGGCTTTGTAAGTGAGATTGCGAAGTTGTATTGGAATACTATATGCAACAGGAAGTCAGTTAAAAGACTTTAGGAAGAGGGTAGATAGGTGTTGTAGATATTACATGTTATGTAATGGTGTGTGTGTGTGTGTGTGTGTGTGTATATATATATATATATATATATATATATATATATATATATATATATATATATATATATATATATATATATATATATATATATATATATATATATGAGCAAGTTGAACGCTGCAAGGAAAATCCCCTGTATTTATCCATTTCTTGAAGACAATTATATTTGAGTAATGTTGATTTGAGGTAATATTTCTGGGTTTATAAGAACGTTTTTGTTGTTTTTGAATGTACTTTGACCAACTACATTCACTATGTCCTAGCTGATATTAGTGAAGTAGGTTGTAGAACATCCATCAACAAAAAAACAATCATTTTCCCATGAACCTCCTTCATGAAAGTGTGGCCTGTGTCTCTGCTGTTGTCCTGTCAGGAGTGACACCATGTTGGATGCAGATGGAGACTTTGACCTGGAGGACACGATGGACGTGGCCCGCCACGTGGAGGAGCTGCTCCGCAGGCCTATGGTCAACCAGTGGAGCAGTCCGCCGTCGGGAACCTGAAACGTGAACCTACTGCACACCTTCAGGTCTTCTCCATCTTCTTTAACACAAACACCCACGACTCTGTTAATCAGTCCAGGGTTCATACGTTTTTGAAAAAACCTGGAAAAGTTATGGAATTTGAAAAATGCAAATTCCAGGCCTGGAAAGGTTTTGGAGAAGTCATGGAATTTATTTTAACACAGCATAATAATATGTGATCAATTTAAAAAAAATCATTTAATAAAAAATGTATTTCACGTCGTCTTAACCTCACCGTTCTAGTCGGGGCGCGATATTACCAATCCCACTATGAACCATATAAATTGTCATTCATTTTATTGTTAAACCTCTGAGGGTAAACTTTAACACAGATTTTTATTCTTATTGTATAATGTCATTTTCAGGAATACATAGTCATGGAAATTTGCCAAAAAGTCATGGAAAAGTATCGGTTAAAATGCGTATGAACCCTGTCAGTCACTCTGTCAGATCCACATCACAATTCAGTTTTATAGCCGTCTACTTGCCATAGTGTCCCTGTAGAGAAAGTAAACCCACCATCAAAAGTCAGTTACCGACATTTGACAGAGGCAGGTTGTTGATGTTCTCTCCCCGTTTCTCAGGGTTAACGTGTTTAGTTGGCTTGGGTCAATGCGTTTTAGACTAAAAGACAAGTCAGGTTTTAGGTAAGCTTTGCAATTTATATATGCCTAATGAGTTTTCAGCTGCCAATAGGAGACTTTTGCATTTAAAAAAACAGAGTAGACATCCTTGTTGAAATATTTTTTAAGATAAGCAAGTTTGAGTTTATTACTTTTTAAGTTGTAAGAGAATTATTTGATTTATTCTTTTAAATGTTACATAGTCTGGTTTTATGTACTGAAAATTTAATTTTAAGTCTGTCATTGCTATTGTTGCGTTCGTGGTGGTGCTTTTTGTATAATATTTTATATAACCGCCACTGTCATTGTTCTACTCTGATTTAAAGCAAAGTGTTCAAATGTCATAAATGCCATATTTGGTCTCATAAAGCCGATAACTGCTTATTGATTTTAACACTTCCAAAATTAGTTTTTTTTTGTCAGATTGAGTTTAAAATATATTTTCTGGTATAATGTGATCATTTTAAGTGATATTTTGTCATTATTTTTACCTTACATAATGTCCTAATATCCATGAGAACATGGAATGCATCCTAGGGGCAGTAAATATTGGCACATTAAATGGCAAAATCATTCTCATTATCACTTACCAATGGTCGGTGCCTTGGTGAATGCTTAGCCTGGAAACCAGACCAATATACCAGCTCATGTGTCATTTGCTCTGCCAGATTTGTCGGGTCCCGCACCCATTCAAACAGATTTTTGAAGAGCAACTGGACGGACCAATCACAACCATTTATCTCACATGGGGCGTGTTTAAGACGTCATGCTTGAACGCAGTTACAGAACGTAACCGTCATTCTCCGTCCAAAACAGACCAAGCACCGCCTTAACTTTCATGTGTCGCTCAGAGCAGTGTTGATTTGGTTGTAGGTCTATTCAGTCGCGTCTAGAAGCATTTTGGTTTGCTTTGTTGATAATGCCCCTTGACAATCGGAAATTAAGTGAGAGGTTCAAGAATAATACGCATTTGCTTATTAGTCTGGCTAGAATGTTTGTCCAACATTTTAGAGATATGTTTTGGTCATTTACATTTTAAGCATGGAAATTTTTACTGGCATTTGTTTACCCAAAGTGCTTAGAAAGTACTGATTCATTTTATTTGTGTTGAAGGTGTACTCCAGTGATTTAGTGTTTCACTTTCATAAAGTTGGGAGATTCAGGAGAGGAAGATCTCTTTTTAAAGTTGTGAAAATCAATTTACCATTGATTGCCAAAATTTCCCGACTTAAGTCCATTGTGTAGATCAAGCTCTAAAAACAATGGATAATGCAACTCAGTGGCATCTCTCTCCCCGGCATGCCCATATCTTTCAAACTCTACAACTCCAGTTGATTTATAGTGATGCAGATTTATGCGCCTCATTTCGGTGCATCTTAAATGCCTGCGCTTCTCTCTGATGCTCCGAAACAGAGACATGACCATATATGTTTTCAAAATGGAACCCTAACACCTTTGTGTATGCTGTCTAAGCAGTGGATTTCTTTGGGAGAATGCTTATACCTCATACTTTTGTAATACTTTTTTCAGTCAGAAGAGTTTGACCAAGTGTTCCAACACTGCTTCTGAAAGTGCCTGAGAACAATCATTGTATTAGATCTGCACCCTCATGATGGATGAAGTCATGACCAGGCTGAGGCTACATCTACACTACTACGTTTTCATTTTAAACAGTGTTTTGAAACAAAAATGATCTCCATCCACACAAGTGTTTTAGCTCCGTAGCAGAACTAATCTCCGTCCAGACAACATGTCTGAAAACGCACATCTCATGACCATTTGCATACACTGGTCAGTTCCAAGTGTCTCAGTTTTGGGGTCTAGAAAATGCCGTTAGTAGTATGAGGACATGAGGCGTAAACGCAAAAGATATTTGTTTTTAAACCAAAACGTAGTCGTGTAGCTGTAGCCTGAATCTGGCTCTGCATATAAAGCTTTTCAAGAGTCTTAGTAATAATCTTCAGTATATCAGTTTTGTTTCTGTGAAGCTTTTGTGTGGAGATACAGAGGCTCTGTAGATCTGTTTGTGCCTTGTGGATTTTTAAGGGACAGCACTGTCCATACAGGACATTTTAAAGCCATTAACTCTGCACTATAACTAGCCTCAACCAAGGAATGTCTAATCCCTTGTAGAAAACAAGACTCACCCAGAATGAAAGTTAACACAGTAAACCTCAAGAAAACTCACTGTGAAATAAATGTAGAGGAGTCCAAATCAATCAAATAATACCTGATGACTTGAGTGTATAGGGGATAACTTTCTAACTATCATGCTACTTTTGCCTCTTAATAAATAAAAGCTGAAACACAAACGTATTAACTCAACAAAAGTGAAAAAGCACTTTGTTGCTCACACCAACAGTTATTTGATGTTTATGCTAATGCTGTACTTCTGCCTGTCTTTGAAGCAACTGAACGTATGTTTGTCTTCAGTGTGATTAACTTGTCTAGCTTGCTGCTGCTGTGTGTTTGCTGGCTTCTGTGCAGCCTGTGGCCTGTTTGGGAACTTTGTATTTACTTCCACATTGTGCCACTTTTTTCTGGTTTGATGTTGGGATTGGGGACTTGAAAATAAAAAAAAAAAGTTTTTGTAAATCATTCCCCACTGTGGTTTATTGTTATTGATTTCTATTTGTCCCCTGTTCCATTTTATTGCCTCTTCAGACTCCAATATGACATTATATGTTTTGCTACATAACACCGCTGGCCACTACTTTGTACATATACTGTATTTTGCACCTGTGTGAGAAGAAGTAATCTGCAGTGGTGGAAATTACATTAATTAATTAATTAAATAAACATGTTTTGTTTATTTATAAATATTATTTCAAGCTAATGCAACTTAAAATAACTTCAGTTTTGGACTATTTCAGAACTTATATTCTTCTTTCTTTCAGACAAATACAAGATAAAACACAAACAATAAGAAATGACTACAACAGTCAAGTTCCACAATACACAAAAAGAGTGTTCAGATATTAGCATATAGACTAAAACGCCAATGGTTCCACAATCTCAAAGTGAACCTGGCCGCACTCATTGCAGGGTTCACTAGTGTTGCAATGATGCTGTTGAATGACTCCGTTAGTCTACACATACATCTGTACATGAGGTTCCTGAGTACAGCAGGACAGGTGGATACATCAACACGTACAAACATTTGGCTTGCACTGCTCTATCGAGACATTTTAAGCAGCAGCCTCATGCCATCATTATATGCCACATTGAGTTTCTGCATACTGCTTTTTTTATAGCGATGCCACAAGTGGCCAGTAACATTTGGGTGCAAAAAGCTTTAAAAAGTGTGGTCTTCACAGACAATGAACACATACTTAATTTGCGATTCAGCATATTAGCTTGTGCATACATCATACAGTACTGTCTATGAACGTCCCTATCATCAGACAGGTCATCAGTTATATAGTGCCCTAAGCATTTGACCTCATCACACACTTTAAGGACAGTACCAGAGAGAGAGAAAGCAGGAAATGACAGTTTTTTGTCCTCCAAGCTGGGGACAGAGGTTGAGGGCACATAGCCTCTCCCGATGACTGGCGGGCAAGACCCGCCGACCCCTGCGTTTCTCTCACATGAGATCCTGTGGCAGCACCAGCCCGGCGTGGGGATCCACGGCTCTCCTCAATACCCGTCACCGGCGATCAGGAGCCGCAGTAGCCGCAGTAGCCGCAGTAGCCGCAGTAGCCGCCCCCAGGCATAGTTCAAACAGAAGTCTCTTGGAATGTTCAAACCAGTCAGAGGAGAAGTTGTTTGAGGCTAACAAAACAATTTCATCCTGTGATAGTGTTTTCATTTGAATAGAAATAAAGTTTAAAAACTCGTCTTCCACTATCACTTATAATCAACAAAATAAATAATTATAAACCTGGCTTTAAAGCCTCTGACCACCCACACAGGTGATTTCAGTTGTTCTGTCTGATTAGACCTCTGCTCAGGTTGAAGTGGACCGGAGCTTTGATGGGAATTTATTAGGTCACAAATCTTCATCTGCCAATAAGAATGATGAAGGTGTCATTAACTGAAAACACTTGTGTGGGTGTTCAGAGCCTTGAAGTCTGTTTAATTGAAATAATGAGCTGAATGAATGTGGAGCTGAGAGATCAGTCATCTCATCAAATGAAGTTCCTGGACAAACATGATCTGCCTCAGCATGCATTCTCTTTTTTGTTGTTTGAGGGGAAACTTGTTTGCATTATGTAACTATTTTCACCTTTATAATAACAGCTTCACAATCATTTTAGGGTGCCTCTGTCATATGTAATAATATGTAGTATGCATAACAAGTACGTTTAAAACTTTTTTAGCTTGTAATACTTCTGTACTTTGAGTTCATTAAGATTTTAAAGCAGAATTTTAACTTGCAATGCAGTAATTTGACAGTGTACCATGGAGGACTCTGTGGTGATGTTCTCACTATCTTTTCTGATAATGTAAGCATATTAGTAACCCGTGTTTAGTGCACAGATCGTCACGTTAGCATATTAGTAGTTATTATTTATTAAGGTTCTGCCAACCCAAGTCTAAAGTTATGTTAGTAAATTGTTTATAAATGGATTTTGGTTCAGATGCTCTTTACCACAAAGTATTTATTTTTTGTACAACTTGGCAACCAAAAGTGTTTCTCATTAAATGATCTATAAGCATTAGTAAATGTTTCTTAGCCATTAATTAGCTATTAGTTACAATTTGTATACAAACCTTTATAAATGTTGACTTATTAGAATTTAGCAAAAAACAACTTCTTGAAATATCCACTTGATTTGTCTAAATCCGACTGATGAACTCTCATATTACCTTCAGATTAATTTTGGAATGCATTTTACACAAAGACGGGATTTTATCCCCCAACACTGCAACAATGCTAGGAAGGTAGGGAGCTCATATTGGTCTATATGAGCAATTACAATAAGCAATCCCTGTTTCAGTGATCATATTGACACCTTACACATGTTTTGGGACAGACTTGAAGGGTTTGAACCTATCCTTAACCACACAGGTTGCAGCCTCGCGGCCCGGCTTGGCTGTTGACTTTAGGCTATTTCAACCTGGTGGATGGATATGGGACATATCTGCTCCATCAACAGCAGCACATGGGAATCAGGCAGGACTGTGTGTTTAACAGCTTGGGGAATGAACCTAGGTATCATTTAGACCTGCATGCATCTGCTGCTTCCACACCACAGTATGAGAGGACTTAGTTACGCTTTCTAAACACATGGTAACACGTTCAGTTGAACAGTCAGTGTATTGGAAAAGTTAACAATGATCTGATTTCAAATAGTGGGAGCAGTGTGTTACTTTCACATCATGTCGGCCCACATACTGTATCTCCTGTGCGTCAGGTTAGTGTGGCTTCTAGATAACAAGGACAATGAGCTGAAAACTTCACTTATGCAAAATAATGTTTAGTTATGATAAAGGTCAACGTGTTTGCTTGTTAGAACCCTTTACAAGCAAACCTGTTAGCTATTCGTCCTGGCTGTGTTTCAGCAGTGAGCATTCAATGATCCACCGAGTTAATGGTTTACTACACCTTGTGCTTTTTATTTCATAAATCACATGACATCAAGCCTTCTGTAACCATCATATGACAGATTGATCCCGTGGTTTTATGGGAACTGCATCCTGATTGGCTGTGCGTTATAATCGAGGCAGCAGCTCTCTCTCTCTGATTGGCCAGCAGCACTTCAGTAAACCCTCTGCTTCCTGGTCATCTGCAAATGGACAAATAAACTTGTTTTTAAACCTGTGCTACGGTGGGAAAGTCTGGCTTCATTTAACAACATGTCACCCAGAAGCGGCTGGAGCCTGGTTCTGCCCGTCGTGTTCTGTCTTTTTGTAACTGCCTATTGTAAGTTTCCTGCCCTAGACCACATCAAACCGAAAGCCAGCGACAAGGCACAGGGGAGAGCAGTGGTCGAGCTGCTGAGACGCCTGCTCGGGACCAGATCTACGGAGTTCCTAGTGTCAGTCAACAGGAGCCTTTCCAACGACAGCCTAGATGTGTGTGAGCTCAGGTCCACTAAAAACAGCAAGATAGTCGCTACAGGCAGCACCGGAGTGGCAGTGGCTACTGGCATTTACAACTATTTGAAATATTTCTGCAACTGCCATGTTTCCTGGTCTGGTGACCAGCTGGATGTGCCCCGTCCTCTGCCCAGGCTCACCGGCGTCCTGCGCATCAACACCCAGCATAGGTCAGTGAGCCACACGCTTCACATTGTCATTGTTATCAGTACTTTAATTCGGCATACACCCAGTACACCAAGCAGAACTTATTTTATTGAAATTCTTTTTATCTGAAACTTTTCACATTGTTTGTTTCCACAATGACTACTATGTGGGTGTCGAGTTATTAGTCAAGCCTCATTACTCATTACTCATTATTCATTACTCATTATTCATTACTCATTACTCATTATTCATTACTCATTACTCATTATTCATTACTCATTACTCATTATTCATTACTCATTACTCATTATTCATTACTCATTACTCATTATTCATTACTCATTACTCATTATTCATTACTCATTACTCATTACTCATTATTCATTACTCATTACTCATTACTCATTATTCATTACTCATTATTCATTACTCATTACTCATTATTCATTACTCATTACTCATTACTCATTATTCATTACTCATTACTCATTACTCATTATTCATTATTCATTACTCATTATTCATTACTCATTACTCATTATTCATTACTCATTATTCATTACTCATTACTCATTACTCATTATTCATTACTCATTACTCATTATTCATTACTCATTACTCATTATTCATTACTCCACACTCATTATTCATTACTCATTATTCATTACTCATTACTCATTATTCATTACTCATTACTCATTATTCATTACTCATTACTCATTATTCATTACTCATTACTCATTATTCATTACTCATTACTCATTACTCATTATTCATTACTCATTACTCATTATTCATTACTCATTACTCATTATTCATTACTCATTACTCATTACTCATTATTCATTACTCATTACTCATTATTCATTACTCATTATTCATTACTCATTACTCATTACTCATTATTCATTACTCATTACTCATTACTCATTATTCATTACTCATTACTCATTATTCATTACTCATTACTCATTATTCATTACTCATTACTCATTACTCATTATTCATTACTCATTACTCATTATTCATTACTCATTATTCATTACTCATTACTCATTACTCATTATTCATTACTCATTACTCATTATTCATTATTCATTACTCATTACTCATTACTCGGCTAACGTTACTAGCTAAATTACTGACGTTACTGCGTTCATGTCGATTTCACCAAAAGACCTTACCGATTCGCTTAATTACTCTTTTAATGTCTTAAGTCATATTCTACAAGAGTCGCCTAAAGGCAATTTTAACAATAATTGTATTATTAGGGGTGAAAACAATTTTGAGGTAGGCTAACGTTACTTGTGTAGTTCCATTATACGCTGTCGTGTGTTTTTGTCTTAGTTACTAGTTACTTTTCAGGTCACACAAAACAAATGATCATGCTATAGATTAAACTGTCCAACAGGTATGTAAAGCAGTTAAAATGAGCTTCATTTTGACCAGATATAACATTAGAATGCTGCTTATGCTACAGTGATTTAATAATATAGTAGATAGATGGATGGATACATAATGTGTTTATTCCCAGGGGGAAATTCTCAAAGTAAAGGATCTCAAAACTTTTTGCACTATCATTTTTTTTAATATGGAAGTGTTGTTCCCTTTTGGAAGAGAGAGTATGAGCTCTAAAAACATAACATGCAGACTGATATGTTCCTCTAAATTCAAACCTGCCATAAAACAAATGAAAGAAGAATGCACTTTATGTCACATACATTATTAAAAAGTATCCCCCTCGTGGTCCCGTATGGCTGTATGTTTTATGTAATCAAAGGCAGACAAAGAGTGGTGTGGCTTCGGGCTGAACAATATATCATTGTTTTTAATCATCATCATGATATCAACTGCTCCAATAAACACATCACGAGATTCAGAGACTCAGAGATTGTTTGTTTGTGTTAGTTGAAAGAAAATTTCAGCAGAAAACTGCACGTTAAAATGTAACTCATTCTCTTTTTTTTGTGGTAAGAAAGTTGGAAATGATTTCATTTCATTTTGTTTTGAATTCAATAAGCAATTTGTTGTATTTTAACAGAATACTGAAAGCAACAGAAATGCAGAACTGTGTACCCTCTAATATCTTTTTATTTATCCCAAGTAATATCGTTATAGCGAAATTCAACAACGCTAGAGCATATTGCATATTTTCCTCATATTGTGCAGGCCTAGTGTGGATTGCATTTGTAAACACTCCTCCGTTTGAATGGCCTGTGTGTATACTTGCTGACATCAGTAAAAGACCTTTTGAAAATGAGGTTTTCCCACCAAATCCACTTCACACTGCTGTACATCACGTGTGTCAACTCCCCTCAGTGGCAGCCACAAGACTTGACCAGATAGAGGAGCCATTCCTGTCAAAATCTCAGTTACTGAATGACCAGTTGCCATGAGAGTCATAGAAACGCTGCGATAGCTCTTTAAAAAAAAAAAAAAAAAAAAAAAAAAAGATCAGCAGCTAAGAACATCTAGCTTCCCAGCACACAAAGTATATACATGAGAACTTCTGATATCACACTTTACAAAAGAGGATGCTGTGATAGGTCTGTGTTTGAATGCTACGGTGGCAGTATTTGGGTGCAATGTAACCCCAGCCCCCACCACTCGCTAACACACACATCAAAACCCATGGCTGCGTGACAAATGGAGCGTTGTCGCACATTATTTTTCATTGTTTACTGTGAGCACTATGAACACTTGTACTGCAGCCGGGCCCTTTTAAGGACCCTTCCTTTCAATTATCTGTTGTGCATTAGACCCGCATCAGCTCACCCCAGTTATGTTATGTGCACAGTAGTTAGATTGAAAAAGCCATGGCAAGCATGGTACACTTTAGTTTTCCCATGACTATATCTTGGTGGCGGGAAGGAAGCGGGAGTCATTTACCAGCTGCAGAAAAAGGCTTAAATTACACTGGTTTAAAAAACAACCTATGTGATTTTTAACTGGCTATATGTTATTTTAGCAATGCTATTTGACAACTACTTATAGAAAATGACTATACTTTTATAGTTTATATGAGAATACTTTTTCCATCCTGTGAAGTGAAAACACATAGACAGTGGGGCAGGAGCATTCAGGAACTTTAGTCTAGGAGTGCATGTTGTTAATTTGCTTAGGCCTATATGCTGTCGAGGATAATGTAGGAAAGAGCAAGCCAGTGATGTCTGTGCTCTGATGGATAGTACCATTACACCGCAGGGTGGTCTCAGGTGTGTCACAAAGGTCGCAGTTTGGTCTTATATCTTATATCAGTTTGGTCTTATATCTTCTATCAGTTTGGTATTATATCTTCTATCAGTTTGGTATTATATCTATTATATCTTATATCAGTTTGGTCTTATATCTTATATCAGTTTGGTATTATATCTTATATCAGTTTGGTCTTATATCTTATATCAGTTTGGTCTTATATCTTATATCAGTTTGGTCTTATATCTTATATCAGTTTGGTCTTATATCTTATATCAGTTTGGTATTATATCTTATATCAGTTTGGTATTATATCTTATATCAGTTTGGTATTATATCTATCTAGCAAAAGCTTGCTGCTCATACAGATGAAATGAGACCAAGAATCCAGCTGAAGCAGTAAAAAATGTTTTATTAATGTAGCTGGTTTGTTCCTCTCATGTATTGTTACATGCGAGTCGTGTTATCTTTCAAAAACCCACGAGGTCTTTTAACAATACTTAACCATGGTTTGAATGAATCTTAAAAATGTAGGGATGATTTTGATTGTTGATTAATTAGTTAGTTTGGTCTTTTAAAATGTCACCAGCAATTTAGATGCTTTGCTCTGTGACTCACATCTTGTAAAATATGGGCTAGGTGCTACAGCACGGGTGTCAAAGGGCCACACATACCATTTTGCTCTTAAGTGGTATATTTGACTTTTCATAGCTGCTTGAATTACAGACTGCATAGTCGTGCCTAATGCTAACAAAGCATGTTTTTTTTTGGTAATTTTGTTTCTCTTTGTTGACTTATAGTTTGATTTCTTTTATTTAGATTTTAGGATTATTATTTATTCTTTGCATCTCTGCATTTTATCTCATTTGAACATTTCATTTTTAAGACTCATCACTTTTATGATAAACTATGTATTTGTCTGTTTGTATCTAGGTTCCGGTATTACCAGAACGTCTGCACTTTTAGCTATTCCTCTGTGTGGTGGGACTGGCCAAGGTGGGAGAGAGAGATTGACTGGATGGCACTTAATGGAATCAATCTGCCGCTGGCTTTCACAGGACAAGAAGCCCTGTGGCAAGAGGTAAGAGCAAACCTGTTAGGCGTGATTTCTGGTTGTGTGGAGGCTCCACGCAGAACTTTCTCTGTAGCCTACTTAAGTTGCCTGAAGTTTATACTTGTGAGTTGGTGTGTGTGTTGAGCCGGCATGTGTGTGTGGGGAGTGTGGTAGAAAGAGACAGTGATGGTGATTATCTTCAGAGTGAGTAGCGACTCTAGAGTCATAGTAAGAGAAACAAAGTGTCTCCCCTGTTCTTTCTGACCACGGTGGGAAATCTGGAGCAGGAGACGTTAACCCTCTCCTTGATTTAATGTTTATGGAGAAGGAGAACCAGGAAATGAGTCCGGGAGGGGGGGAATGCAACGCTACCAAGCCACGGCCGAGCCACATGCGTCGCCGTGACGTGTAGTTACATTTTTGGAGAGGTACACGTCAGGCTACAGCGTAGGGTCTGGCGTAGGTTTGTGTCTCCACGTACCTAAGTACTTAGTCTCACCTTAGATTTTACGCAGGAGTATAAATCATGCCTTAGGCTGAAAGTGATAATATTCCTTACAAAAGGTACATTTAACCACTGGGACGCTGATAAAACCGCTCCTAGTATCAATATACTGTACCATTATTGGCTCCTCCTAAGCCTGATTTCTGGAACAGCTGTAACCTCAAACTATGACTTAAAATGACCACATTTGGTTGGTAGAAAAGAGCTAGATATCGAATTAGGGGTTAAGTGGATAAGCTACATACTTTTGTTTTAAGTTCATAGATGCAGTATTCTCAGAGCAACAAGCGAAATCAGATCAAATGCATGGATTTTTGGCTTTTTTTTATTTTTTTTAATCAGATCTAATTTTGGCTTTTTTTTTAATCAGATCTAATTTTGGCTTTTTTTTTTAAATCAGATCTAATGGTTGTAGTGGGTTCCCACATCTTTAAGCTTTTGTATTATCTGTCCTAGCTTTTTCAGACATTTTTAGACAGTTATGGTAACAATTAATGGTCCAAAATCATGTGAAATTGTATTTTTTGGTTTCATTGAAAAACATAGCATTTTCTTCAGGTAGGACCCTTAAACCCTCTGCAAAATACATGCACCTAAGTCTTCCACAAACCTAGGGAAACACTGGAAGGGAAGAGAGACTGAAGAAGACGAGCAGGAATAATCTCTAAGAAGCAGATCCGTGACACATACCTTGATTGCTATGTGCAGCACCATGTGAACATCACATTAACTTTCTGTGTACCTTTTTATAGGTCTACCGAGCTCTTGGGTTAAACCAGTCGGAGATTGAAGAGTTCTTCTCTGGCCCGGCGTTTCTCGCCTGGAACCGAATGGGAAACGTTTTCAAGTTTGGTGGGCCTCTGCCACAGTCCTGGCATGTGAACCAGCTCTACCTCCAAGTACTGCCACCTCCATGCTTGTCAACACAGTTGGAAGCCACTATGTGTAGAATCATGACACGTTTGACTTTGGCACCACTGAGTGGTAGCATCAAACACTGAGGCCACGTCCAGACTGAAAATGAACGGGCCGAAAGCAGCACGTAGGCTGGCCCAGCTTTCACCTGGCCTGTCTATTATTCAATAAACAAAAACTTTGGCCATCAGAAAAATGGAAAGATTTATTTTATCACATCATATTTTACATATAGTGGCTTCAGTTTAGGTTTTAGAGGTCATTCCCATTGTTTATGAAAACATTGTACTCACAAAAATAATAGTTGAGATCTCGAACCCCCAGGTCGGCCAGTTTATCACAACCTCTTTATTTGGAGGTCAAATCAAAAGTGAACACATCTGAAATGTTGCTAATAATCCCTCGTTGCACACAACTACACTAAGTACAGTAGCTCAATATTGAAGCAGGAAGTTGATGCAAACTGTGATGGATGTGTGCCAGTTTGCAACTTTAGGTCGTAGTTTTACTGTTGTTCCAAGTATCTGACTGATCTGGGGGTTTGTTTTCAATGTCCAAAATAAGGCTGTTGTTTTAAGGTCAAATAGTTACATCATGTTGCTTTAAAGGCCTTTTATCCTTTTTAAAAGCCATCCATTTTTGTAGGTGAAATTGTCTGTATATATTTAAAATGTTCGCTGATGAATTTCAGCTTACCAGCTACCCTGGAATGCATCTTCTCACATGACATTTGATCTTTTTTTGCAGTTTAAAATCTTACAGCGAATGAGATCCTTTGGCATGATTCCTGTGCTGCCAGCCTTCTCTGGGAACATTCCCAAGGGAATCCTCAGGTGACTCATGCTAGATCTAATCTAAATCTGACACACCTTATCTCTAAGCTGAAAGTACTGAAGGTCCTGGTTCAAAGGGTTATAAGGATGATGAATTGATGAATGAAGGTTCAACAAGAGAATGTGACTCCTGAAATTGGCATAATGTATTCCGCTGCTTACCTAGAGAAGATGTCTCACTCTGTCGAAGGGGTTGGGTCTCCAGTTCTTCCCTCACAAAGGATCTTTGACTGAGTACAGCCACCGGCTTGTAGGAAGCACCAGAGAAATGTAATGTCGTCCAATTATCAAAGTACTCACTGAATTAATGTTAAAGCTGTAGTGCATAGTTTCTGTCTCCCCCATGAGGAATTCTAAGTAATGACAACAAACCTATCGGTAGCCAAGGAGGACACGGAGGATTAAAAACCATGATGGACTCTTCAGAAGAGCTCATTATCTTCACTCGAGTTTCCGAGCGGGAAAGTCACCGGACGCCACCGGACTATGTTCTTCTGAACATAGTCACACTGAGACATCCAGAGAGAGTTGTGTGGAGCTGATAGTCTTAATTAGCTTTGTAGCAACTCATTTGGTAATGGCTTGAATGTAACGGACGTTCATTAATATCAAAAAGTTACACACTAAAGCTTTAATAATTGACAGCTGATATATATCCTGCTGCAAGCATCGTTCCTCATTTTAACTAGTGAAATTGACGGTTGCGAAATAATAAGAAGCAGATAACGTTACCTGAATGCTTTATTCCACAAAATAAGTTTTAACATTCACCCTCTAATTTCACTCGGATATGCAGTGGACTACTGCCACAAAGGAGAGCAGCGCTGCAACAGCAGAGGTGTATATTTTGATTGCCTTTAGTTTTAGCTGATACTAATCTGTTAAAATATCCCAAATCGGCCCCAACACCAATCCTTAGAATCAGCTTGGGACATTAAAAATTGGTTTCAAAACAATTATTTGTGATAAATTTGGTTAATGAGATATTGTGACCAAGCTATGTCGTGAGTGCGACATTTTACAGTGTAGAAATAAACTTTCTATTGGAGTCACTGCTTCTAATGTCAAACATCTTTTAGTCATTTCTCCACTGATACATCTTATTTATCAGCTGACATTTATGCTGATACTGACATACTGTATCTGTGATAAAAGTTCAAGTATATAGCATAATGTATCAAAAGTAAAAATACTCAAACAAATGTGTGTTATACTATTATGGATTATATTATTGGATTCTTATTACTGATGCATTCATGTGTAGCATTTTACTGTTGCAGTCGATTGAGGTCGAGCTGGTTTTAACTTTTTTAGACTGTTGTGTAGTTTAATCTATAACAGTGCATCATATTTTATAAACTTATCACGTTATGTATGTAAAATGTTAATACATGTTATGTTGTATAAAAAGCACAATATTTCTCTCTGAACTGTAGGGGAGTAGAAGTATAAAGTAACATGATGTGGAAATACTCTACTAAATAATATCAGTGTCCAGCAATTATTTTGAATCACGTGTTTTATATATATTTTTAAATTGTATTTCAGGTTGTATCCAGAAGCCAATGTAACCAGACTGGGGCCTTGGGCTCACTTCAACTGCAGCTTCTCATGCTCCTATATCTTAGACCCTCGTGACCCACTTTTCCTCCAGATCGGTTCCCTCTATCTGTCCCAGGTGGTGAAGCAGTTTGGTACAGATCACATCTACAACACTGACACCTTCAATGAGATGACTCCCCCCTCCTTTGACCCCACCTACCTGTCTGCAGTCAGTCGTTCTGTCTTTGCCTCAATGACCGCAGGTGTGTGTCTGGGTGACTAATATCCTGTCCACGTTGCGAGTTTTAAATCTGTGCCTGTCAGAATGCTGATATTATCGGTAACGATGACAATAATTTCCCTAGTTTGATGACCCATGTATGATCTGTTGTTATTGTGTAATTGTCCTACACAGACAGCCCCCCTCGAAGCACAGAGAACTGTCCCTTTCTTGTCCCTTATCCAAATCTATTTTTTTTCTTTCTCCCCAGTTGATCCTCAGGCAATTTGGCTGATGCAAGGCTGGCTGTTCTTCAGTGACGCAGCGTTCTGGAAGCCGGCCCAGATTCAGGCCCTACTACACGGAGTGCCCCTCGGAAGAATGATCGTGCTGGACCTGTTTGCAGAGACCGAGCCAATTTTCTCCTACACAGAGTCTTTCTATGGACAGCCCTTCATCTGGTGCATGCTGCAGAACTTTGGGGGCAACAGTGGATTCTTTGGCACAGTGGAGAGCATCAATTCAGGGCCCTTTAAAGCCTTACATTTCCCGAACTCCACCCTGGTGGGCATCGGCATGACGCCTGAGGGCATTGAGCAGAATCCTGTGACGTACGAGTTGATGAGCGAGCTGGCTTGGCGCAAGGAGCCGGTCAACTTGTCAAAGTGGGCGTCGCTATATGCAATACGCCGCTACGGCAGCACACAAGAGAACCTGACCGCTGCATGGAGGCTCCTGTTCGCCAGCGTCTACAACTGCACAGTGCCACATTACCGAAACCACAACCATAGCCCACTGGTGCGCCGGCCTTCCTTTCGCATGAATACTGACCTTTGGTATGACCCGGCTGATTTGTACAAAGCCTGGAAACTGATTATTGAGACAGCTCCATCTCTCATGTCCAAGGAGACTTTCCGGTACGATCTTGTGGATGTGACTCGGCAGGTCCTACAAGTCCTGACAACTATCTTTTACCAGGATATCGCAGATGCCTTCCAGAACCAAAAGCTGCCGGAGCTGCTGACTGCAGGTGGGGTGCTGGTCTATGATCTCTTGCCTGAACTCAATCGTTTGCTCAGTAGTGACCGCAACTTCCTGTTGGGGACATGGCTGGAGCGGGCCCGGTCTTTAGCCCTAGATGAGAAGGAGGCACAGCTCTACGACATGAACGCCAGAAACCAGCTCACTCTATGGGGTCCCAGTGGTGAGATCCTGGACTACGCCAGCAAAGAGTGGGGAGGCCTTATGGAAGACTACTATGCCCAGCGATGGGGCCTTTTTGTTCACACCCTGGTGGAGTGCCTGGACAGTGGTCGACCATTCAAGCAGGACACCTTCAACCAGGCAGTTTTCCAGGTAGAAAAGGGATTTGTTTACAACGGCCGAAGGTACCCGACCAAGCCTCGGGGAGACACATACGAGATCGCCCACAGAATCTTCCTCAAGTACTACCCACAGGCCTTGAAGAGACTATAGTGAGTAGAGACTACATTTTGAAAAGAACTTGTCTCAAGTCACAGCAAGAAGAATGTCTTCCTCCACCTCCGATTTCCATGGCTATCCCAAAACATTTAGTCATAGAACATCTAACAGCCTGAATCTACGGAACAATCTGTTTGCACATGTAGTAACATCAGTAATGGATAGTTATGCATGTGGCAGGGAAAAAGGATTTTCACGCATCACTTGAGTTTTCATGAGATGTCTTTCATGTTTGATCTCTGGGTACTGTTTTTGATTCCACCGCTCTTAGAGAATTAGTTCAACATTTTTGGAAATACACATATTCACTTTCCCAGAGTAAAATGAAAAGATGGATTTAAATCCCATGCCTGTGTGTTATGTATGGAGCTGGAATCAGGATGTGGTTAGCCTAGCTTAGCATAAAGACTGGAAGCAGGGGGAAATGGCATAGCCTGGCTCTGTCCAAGGTACAAACCAGACTAAAGCTGTGTTATTTACACAGTGTATGTTGTTTGTTTATGTGTTGGAACTACTTCTTAACGAACAACAGTGTATCCATCCGCCCCACACTTCTGTGTTGCATCTCTTACTATAGCCGGGGTTTCAGTGAACATAACAACAAGGCTGTTCACAAAAAAATAGATCCAGCATTAAGCATTAAAATACTTTTTACAGTTCAGTTCATGTACAGGTAAACACAGTTTGAGAGGTGTTGGGTAGATGTATTTTGTAATACTTTGGACTGTCAGACTAGCTGTTCCCTCTGCTTCTGGTCTTTATGCTAAGCTAGGCTAACCACGTCCTGACTCTACTCGCACGGGATTAGTATCATCTGGGGACCCCGTGTGATTTAGAAACCCCCCCCCCCTTCGCTTTGGATAAGCGAAGCCTGCTTTTACTTTGATTTACTGACATGTACCCTGAGAGTTGGGTACCTGGAGGTACCTGGAGGACGGCCAGGGAGAGGCAGCTGCACCGCACTTAGGTTGGGGTTGCGTATCTTTTTGGGCCAGGCCCGGTAGGGGTTACCAGAGGAGCATACCTCATCGGGATTAAGTTCACAGAAAACCTCTGTAATTATCACAAATGACTAGAGGTCACCAGGTAATACTAGTCCTGTGTGAATAAGGCTTTATTCTGTAGTTAACACACAGACATGAGATTGATATCCAGCGGAACACCTCCCTCGCATTAAGAAAGCACAAAACAGCATGTTTGACTAGTCCTTTAGGTCCGAGACACTACACTAACTGCAGATGGACGTTGAAATGTTTGACCTGCGGGAAACCTTTAGTCCTTAATGAGATGACATTTTCAGACACTGACACTATCACGTCGATCAGTTTGAAGTCAATCTGAATATTGTGCCTTATTCTGAGCGAAGTGACGGCTGGCTGTGCTTCATAGCCATTGCACTAATGAGCATCAGGACAAGTGGTCTCGTATAGTTACCAAACAATGTGGATGGCTTTGATCTTGCATAACAATTTTCCACTTAATTTACAATTTCATGCTTATATGGTCAGTGAGATTGGACCATTAACCAGTGAGTTTCTGTACAGGTTTATCAACATTACATGACACAACATTAGGGATTAGTTTAATGCTGAGTCATTGTGATGACAATTTGGCTCATGGTGCAGTATTTTCCCTTTTTTTTAAAGAATATATTTTTATTTTTATATGAAAAGTATAGGTGTTAAACTAAGACATTTGACATGTACAACAATCACTTTCTGAAAACAATTGTCTATTTTTATGAGTCACATTTAGTTTTTCTTTTTGATAAATTGTAGTTTTAGTTAAGGATAATCAAAATATGTTGAGAGAATAATAATTTCTATTTAGCAGTATTTTAGCAATCACTACATTAACACAGCTTACATTCATAATGTGCCAAGAAACCTTACATTGTACAATATTAGTTTCTTTATTGTATAAATGCTATTTTTGTATTGTGATGAATTAAGCTGTTGTGATTCTTCAACTCAGGCATGTCATAAAAGTCTTAAGGCTGTGACTAATAATACAATGATTACATTCTCCCCTCTGTGTGCTCAGTGATTATATTAACTCCACACGTTAACCTGACTGTAATTTATATATCCATCTGTCCACTGGACTGTGCAGTGCAGGATAGGGCTGAAGACTATCCCATAGGGCTGGGCGATATGGAGAAAATCAGATATCACGATATTCTTGACTAAATATCTCGATATCGATATTGCGGCGATATTTTAGGGTTGACAATTGGTGCTTTAACAAAATATCTTCACACTTAGATTTTAGATTAATAATCATCAGTAATGTGGACATAATGTCTAAGTGGGGAAAAAGCAAATAACAGAACAGCTAGAACAGTCTGGTAAGATCAGAAAATGACATCACTTTACTGTAATGCAGCCTTTAAAACCAGGAAAAGACACTTATGTCATATCACGATATCCAAAATCTAAGACGATATCTAGTCTCATATCACGATATCGATATAATATCAATATATCACCCAGCCCTACTATCCCAGCATGCTTTGAGTGAGAGCAGTTGGTGTGCGGTTGTGAAGATTAACGTTGGTAGTCCCCAGAGAAGAAGTTGGTCATTTCATGGCGCAGAGTACTTAAATCCAACTATGAGAGAAGTTCAGAGGGGAAACATTTCCTACTACTACTGGCCGGTCGGCACATTCACATGCTTATTAAAGGTTAAGGTAAATGTTAAGTTGTAAAAAGAATCTGCATACAGGCCAACATCCAACATAGTTCCCCTCATCTGGCACCTATTAGGGTTGGAAGCCAAAGGAGCAGTTGGTCCCGTTGGACTGAAGCAGTGATATCAGGGACTCACCACAGAGACACTGATGTGTCACAATGGTTGGAAATCTGACATAGAAGGCAAAATGATCCAAAATACAAAAGGACTCCAGAAATGAGACAGGTCATCAAACAGTTTGAGTCATATTTTTATTGTTGAAAAAATAATGAGTATCAGGTTCTTGGTTGTAGAGGGACTTAAACTGTTGAGTTCCTCTCCTTATGTACACTGATATTTCCTGTTCTGCTTTAGGCTCATTTGTAAGACATGTTAAATCCAGTATAGCCTATCAAAATACAAACACTGGATAGAATCCACAGTGAGGATTTAAGTACGAGCTGACTTTACATTACAGGGCAGATCGGGTTCAGTTCCTCTAGAAGCTCCGTGTGTTGGACGTCTTTCTGTCAGCAGATGAGTCCCAGAAATCACCTCAACCTGGCCCACTTTCAATCCTTCAACAGGTTTTGTTTTAATGATGGCAACCCAACAACACCATGCCACTAGCATTCACACACTGCTCCATCCCATTGAATGGCATTCCACAGTCAGCCATACTAACTGTGCATTTACACCTGGAAGTTTCCATCAGACATCACATGAAGACACTAAGTGGATCAGAAGTTGTCATCCAGGAGAAAAGTGTTGGAGGATATCACAGCCAATCACAACCCATTTTTGAATGTGTACTTTTGCTTGCTTTTGCTTTTTCAGCCAAATGTGTGCATGAAACTCTTTTCTTTCTCCAAGGCTGCATTTGTGTCAAACGGGTAAGACAGTATATATATATATATATATATATATATATATATATATATATATATATATATATATATATATATATAAAATGCAGTTCATCTCAGCTTTGAACTGCTGACTGCAGCTTAGGTTAGTAAACAGCTCTGATAACTGCAGTCTTGTATAAAGTACTGGAAAGCAATACTTGAGTAAAAGTACAAGTATCTTACCAGAAAATGACTTTGGTAGAAGTTAAAGTCTCCTTTTAGAATATTACTCGAGTAAAAGTCTTAAAGTATGTGATATTTACTGTAAAAGTAATTTTCGCATATTAAATGTACTTAAGTATTACTGTTTTGATTATGAACTTTATGGCCATAGGTGTGTAACGTTATCTTCATCACCACTGTCGTCGGGGTGGTCATCGTCTGTTACCACGGCGATGGCGCCTGCAGCAGGTATTTTCTGTTTGTATGTACTGTATGTGTGGTTGTACTGCTGCCTGTCTTGGCCAGGACAGATTTTTAATCTCAATGAGTCTCTTCCTGGTTAAATAAAGGTAAAATAAATAAATAAAATAAAATAAAAGGTGCTTCCATGACACCATCTGTCATTATGCTTCCTCTTCTTCTGCTCTAGTTTTGGCTTTTGTCGCTTGGCAACAAACCAACAGGAATGGAGCATTATCGTGGCGATTTAGGAGCAATGATTTTCCAGTGTAAATACATTTCTTCTGATTTTATTTTGTAGTAACGAGTAACTAAGATGCTGAGGGGAAATGTAGTGGAGGAAAAGTAAAAGTTTCAGATACGTGAACATTCTATTAAAGTTCTTCCCATGTGACATAAACGCAGCATTAATAACCCAGCTCAAAGCTCAAACAAGCAAAGTCTAATGGCTGATTGGCCTAGAGACACTTGTCTTCCATTCCCCCCCTCCTCACTTTCTTGTTCTTCCTGGACCCCATTGAGGAAGCATAATGCTGGTTTGGCATGTTTTACCCCATGAACTCAGATGGCTGTCCATGTTCAGGGCGTCCCATCAGGTCCCATCAGGTGTTAGACTGTCTGACCTTCGTGCCGTGGCCGTGTGCTATCAACACTCACCAGCAGCCACTTTAAATTTTCTGCACCTACAAAAGTTAACTGACGAAACGTAAAAGGGAGGAAATATTTACCAAAAGTATCTGCAGCAAGTCTCTGTAATGATTTTTAAAATGTACTGAAATGAAGTAAAGATATCAATCTAAAACTAATGGAAAAAGTGATGGGACAGTCACTTCTTTCAAGGTAACAAAGTTCTAAGATAGTCAAGATAAGACTCTCAGGGTTTCTCTCGTTGAGTTCCTCCAAATTAGAGTAATCTATAGTTTGTTTTTGAAATCATTTATTGTCACAGCTTTGAATTTTCACCTCAGTTAATTTCCTCTATCTGGTTTGGAATATGCAGTTTCTAATTGAGCTTGATTTCATTTGGCACAGCAGCCTCTATCATGTAACTTCCTCCAAATGATTAGAAAAACTACTTTCTGGGGGATTTTTAAAGCAAATACAATGCAGGAAGTATAACAAAAGTAAGTTAGCAATGTTTCTAAAACAATTGATAATTAATGTGACAAACTAAGTGAATCAGTGGGACATGTAGTCCACTCATCATTTCACGTTACATGAACTACATTACTGTACTTAGGTTGACCTGATCTGATACTGGCTGATGTAGCTCATAACAGGAATCATGCCAAAAGCAGAGATTATTTAATATAAGTGGTTATGAGATTCTACAGAGTACCAAACGGCTGCCACTAATGTACAGTACACATGATTTGTGGCTCATGGTTTTAAAACACGCCAAACCACCTTTAGGGTCCTTTAATGGAGAGAAACCGGTTAGTAGGATGGGGCATCGAGAACCGGTTCTTTTCTTGGAATCAGATCATCGGTTCCAAATTTAACAAACAAATGTAAGTTTTGGTTTCCGTAGCGGCCACCCAACTTCCAGCCGCCTGTTGTGTTGCAGCGATGGAGCACAGTAAGCGGTGCTCTAAAGTGTGCCTTTATTTTACGTTGAAAAAGCCTGGTAAAACTGTAAATCACCATTATATCAAAATAAAATGTTCCTTTTATCTGTGAAATAAGCATGTGACCCGTTTCAACTCCACCCCTCAAAGAATCAGAATCGATAAGAACCGGAATCAAAAGGAAGAATCAGATTTGGAATCAGAATTGGTCAAATCCAAACGATGCCCAACCCTACTGTTGAGATTTTGTTCACATGAGAAAAACATTTGTAAAACAGATGCCATGAATTGGCTATTCCATTGTCTGCAGTGAATGAGAGACAAATAAAAGCAAAAGAAGAAACAAAAGGTTTGGCCCAGTACCCAACAACCAGGAGTAAGAGACCTTTAACTAGCAGTTCAAACGTAAACAGACGAGTAGAGCGGAGAGAGCAGCGTGCAGTCAGCCCTAACAGCTCCACTCTCACCTCTCATCTCATCAGTCTCACACTTTACATCCTAATCAGCAGTGGTGAAAAGTCAGAACACATCTGCTGACCACAGCTGGACTGATACTGCATACTCATGTCTGTATGTATGTATGTATGTATGTCTGTATCATGTAGTCTGACTGGTCAGTGTGCTCCATTCTGAGATGACAGATACTGTATGATAGTATGTTCAGTAAATGTTCTACATGTTGAGGCAGAGGAGGTGTTACTCCACTGACTGTACAGAAAACTCAGCAAACTTAAAAGTGACCAGCTGCCATGCCAACAGGCTGCAGGTACTGTATACTGTAGATGTATGTATATATTAGAGATAGATTTTTTGGCAGTTTGCAGATTATCTGCATCAGCGTTTTATTTACCTGATAAAGTTAATGAATTAAAAGTGTTCTACTCTGGCTCGGTTACAGCTCTGTGTCTGTCCCTCTGCTTCAGTTTACTGAGTCTGACTTCATGCCCCCCCCACAACACTATCTGACTCTCTTTTTTTTTTTTTTAAGATTATTTTTTGGGAATTTCAGGCCTTTTTTATAAGACAGCTGAAGACATGAAAGAGGGGGGGGGGGGGGGGGGGGGGGGGGGGGAATGACCTGCAGCAAAGGGCCGCGGGTCAGAGTCCAACCCTCAGCCACTGCGTCGAGGAGGAAACCTCTGTATATGGGCGCCCGCTCTACCAGGTGAGCTACCTGGCACCCACTATCTGACTCTGTTACTGGGGATTATGTTGAAAGTTTCTCATTTATTAAATAATTGCTTACAGCATTTAAACAAAGTTTTGTGTTGGAGTTTGTAACATTCCAAAATCTTAATTTTGACTTAAAGATTTTCATTTTCACTGTGAATGCACATCGGTTCCAAATATCGTTTATCACTTTCATTAACGACTAATAATCGGTATCAGCCTTGAAAAACCAGTATGGGTCGATCCCTAATATGTATAGATGTTAATAAGGGTCTAAATGACCATATTAGTATTTATGCATTTTTTTAAACAATTTAATACAAATTGCATATACTTTGTATCATTATTTTGTCCTCTTCTACCTTCCAGGCAGCCATTGGTATCTGTTCACTTCGCTGTGGTATGAAAATCAACTGGAGACTTGAAACAATACTTTAGATGGATAGACCTTTTTCACAGCAGACATGTTGACATGTCATGGTAGGAACAGCACAGGTGTATTCAAAACCATGAATGATGGCTGCATTCCACTGAGGAGAGGCCCTGGTATTGAGCATGCTGACTCACTGACATAGCTTGATGGAACTGAGCCATCGTTAAGGTTATCAATCTCAGCTGTGCTTTTCCTACTACGACAAGTCAACACGTCTGCTGTGAAGAAGGTCCAGTGAGCCTGGACTGTGCCACTGAGACAATGGTAGACCTTTGCAGTGTTTAATTATAATCACTAATTAATTAATGTACCCTTTCCAAAAACTATACATTGCCAATTTATAATACAATGTCCTTATTCTGTCTTCAAATGATGAATGTAAAATGGAATTACAAAATAACATTTTAAAATGTTGATTTTTTTCTGTTTACCATATTCCACAATGCATTTGTTTCCTGCTGTAACATTGAGTTTTCATTTCATCACTGTATTGTAAAGATGTATAAAAATGGAATGAGCCACTAAGCAAACTAAGCAGGAGCTCCGATTGGTCCGATTCCTGCCAACACATAATGGGCCAATCAGAGCTCTTCCTGCTGCTCAGTAAGTTTCATTTCAATTGGCGAAAAAATTAATTGAAAACTATCAATGGATGTCAGCGTGAATATGATAGGCAGACAAAAATAAATGGCTTAACACATGTAAAATATAAAAGCCCTTTAAAATAAAGGTTGCAATTCCATTTTAAAATCCAACAAATATTACATTTAAAGACAGAATAAGGTCAAATAATTCAGAATCATTTAAATTAATCGTTGCAATACATTTTTAATTGATAATTTGACCAACTGATAGAACAATAATTATTACATACACTGTAAAAGCCTTTAATTCTACCGATGGCACACTCAGCTTGTCTGCTTTTATTTTGGTAATGTGACTGTCGTGTGGTAATTCAGTGATCCAGACTTTTTCCAAATTAGTCTGCATTTAAACACAACTGTAATACAGTAAAAGGCAGATAGAATGGAAAAACATATTCAGCAATATAACACACTATGTTCTGCTTCAGCTGTAATGTAAAGAAGGAATTATATGTAATAAAAACCCTTCTGTGGTCCTAAATATTAAGTATAATGTGAGGAACATAGTGGATGTGCTGATGGGATATCTGCCCACCTACACTGGAATACAACATCTCAGTAAATGTTCTGATGTTTAGACGGATATAAATGGAGATAAAGTCAAAGGTTGCATCACGACGAGTCAGTCATTAAACCAATTCCATTAACAATGCCCTGTACACTAATGCATGACATGGTTTAGTTAGTTAGCCCTGACACAACGGGCTAGAAACACAGAGGAGATTCACAAAGCTGCCCAAATGATCAATAATCAATATTCAAAACACAGAGACGACGAGGAGACATTAACAGAAAATAAGGCAGTGATAAAACATCAATTCTCTAATGCCTGTAAACATCCTTTAAAAGACTCCTTCACGTCGATTACTTCAAACAAATGATCAATTTTATGAAAAAGAAACGTCAGAGAAAATATTATAATCTAGTAGTTAGTCTGTTTTGATTCAGATTAAAAATAATACAATTTAATCAAGTTAATGTACAAAAGATCAGGATTTTCATATTGTTCATTATATTCATATATTACAAGCTACATAAACAGAAGAGACCTGTGCATATTATTAGTTCAAATCAAAGTGGGGTTGTGCCGTACTGGAGCAGCTCCAATGTTCGTGTAGAGAGCAGACACACACACAAAACAACCGCTGAGCACTGAAGGATGATGAATGAAAACAAATGATCTTAAAAACACACGGTTGATTCTCTTAAGGTAAATAATGAAATCAATAAAAGGTCTTGCCCTAGGGTGTGACATTTGCTGTCATCACAGTGGAAAATAGGGTTGGATTAATGTATAGGACAGACTGCAGATCAGGTGAGGTTCTAAAGTTATTTAACATCTTTAGTGGTGTCCATCTGTAACACTTGCTATAAAATATGCAGTCTAACTTTCAGTTTCTATTATGTTTTAGAGCTGCATATTACCAAATATACTGTATATGGACTCTTTAAAGCTATAGTGCGTAGTTTCTGTCTCCCCCATGAGGAATTCTAAGTAATGACAACAAAACGGTTGGTGCGTCCACATGATACAAGTCTTCTGTCATCGCGCACGGAATAAGTTAGTGAACTGACTTGAAATCCATAAAATGACTACTAATGGTACTTCTGCTTTACTCAGGGAGACTGGGTTGCATACTTTATATGCATAACCACATTGTTTTGTGTCAATTTGTTGCCTGGAGTAAAGGAGATAATGAAGTCATGATTGCAAGAAAAGATGTTATCTCAAGAAAATACAAAAGATATTGTAGCAACCAAGGCTGCTATGGGCCTTTGTGATGATCACAGATGAATCAATCATTGGTTTCAATGGGAAGCTTTGGTCTTAATTCAGTTTCACTAAACCTTCATCAAATGTAGACAGAACAGCTACAGCATCCTAAAAACCCACAGTAGCCAACCCTACCAAATATGAGTAATCAGTTGTACTGTCTCAAGCTGAGATGAGTGTAAAAAGGACGTGCCGACAACCAGTACTCTGACATTTCTGCCCATCTGCGCCAAGCCGAAACAAAACGGACAAAAAAACATGAAACCATTCACTTGCTGTCTTCCTCTCTTTAGCATCCTGTCCCTCTCTGGTGAGTCTTCCTCTCTTTAGCATCCTATCCCTCTCTGGTGAGTCTTCCTCTCTTTAGCATCCTGTCCCTCTCTGGTGAGTCTTCCTCTCTTTAGCATCCTGTCCCTCTCTGGTGAGTCTGTCAGTCGACTCGCATTTAAGCAGCATGTTTCAAATATCTTTTTACTACAATCTTAAAATCCTTAGGGAGGTTTTATCATGCTTGGTAATATGATAACTATTACAACACATCATGTGTCATACAGTGTCACCCCCCCCCCCCCTCCCCGCACACAAAAAAACCCCACTTCCAAACAATCATCTTTCCAGAATTTGGAAAGGGAAATGGTTGATTTCACTATTGTGGCCCAGTTATAACTCAATTAATTGCATTATAATAACTTATCATCAATAACTAAATCATAGAATAGCTCATGGTTAATACTAGCGCATGGCACTGACATCCACACCATTAGCAATGTTACCTTTTGATATAAGTAGGTTTTAAAACATAAATAGAATTGCGAGCACAAGGTATGATATCAGCAATGTAAGAGCAGAAAGAGAGGGGACACCAAATAACTGGAATAAACACAGCAGAGAGCACCGGCTCTCAGAACGGGGGCCCGAACATGTACGATTACAACAGCCATGGTAAAAGATAATAACAATGCGCAAGGAACGTCACTCGAAGGTCAACATTAATGAGATAAGGACAATCATGAGATAAACTAAACATTGCATGAGACTCAATACAACAATCGTTTAGAACTAAACAACCAGACAGCATGAGGATAATCTTGCTGACAGGGTAATAGTAGCAATATTAAGTCTTTTTTTTCCTTACAGTAAATTTACCTGAGTTAGATACCTGTAGACAGGGATTTAAACAAAAACAAAAGGACGACCCAACTTAAACCTCAACATTCACCAGACTTCTTGTTTTACCCAATGCTCACACACTTCCAGAGGCCATTCTGAAATGTTCAGTTGTTGGTTTCAATGGAGAACAACAAAAAAAACTTCTTCAGACTTCTGTTTCCCAGCCCTGGTTTGTTTGTAATTTAAAAGTGTACTGTAAACTTAAATGGTCCAAATCCAGTTTAGGGCAGTGGATGCCCAGGATGAAGTGTAATCGTGCTAACATGTCCAACGGTTGCTGCAGTAGAGTTAGTTTCCTAGGCAGACTGCATAATCCAACAGTACACCTCATCTTAACCAAAACGCACACCAAACTCTTTATCGCTGATTTTTTTAAGTTCACAGAAAACCTAAAATCAATTTTCAAAACCAGTGGTACCAGCCCAAACCCTGTGGAATCCTGAGGGCCCAATCCCAATCCACAGGGCAATTGATGAAATCAGAACAGCTACTGATGTCCACAGGATCGGGAGTGGGCCTGATCCAGGAATTTGTGAATGGCTGTATCAGCCATATGAAGCCTGATCCATTAGGAATTTGTGCTCATAATTTCAGTCGTCATAACGCTCCTTTGTTTTAGTAGAAGCATTGGATGGCTAAGGGTGAAATCATAACAGCTACTAAGCTTCCATGTCAACAGGTCAATCACCGTCACAACTGATGTAAAATGTGTGATACAGCTGAAATCTCTGGAAAAAGCTGGTGAGTGGACCTTGAGTTGGGATTGTTTTGTCAAGAGATAAAGGGTGATAAAATCTTTTATTACAGCGCAAGTAATCATAATCTTACTGCAATCTTACTGCAATATTGATATATATCCATGTCCATTTCCTAGAAATTGAGAAACTGTAGGGAACAGATGGGAATGTCTGCTTCTAGCTAATATAGTAGAACGAAAAAAAAAACATTGATGCAAAACTCATGTAAAAGGGATATTACATAAAGTACAACAGTGCTGCTCACTGATTTCCAGTATTTAGGGACTGACACAATTAGAGATATTAAAAAAGGGACAGCTACTACTAAATTAGTGGTATAGAAAAATGTCTGCTGCTTGACAAATGCCTATCGAAATATTTTCATATTGCCCAGCCCAGGCCTAATTTGAGGTGTACTGATATGCGATTTTAACAGAAACCTACCAGTGGCTATGGTGTAAACATATAACCCTATTTTCTATGAATGCATTTCAAATGGACTAAAGGTGAAGTCGTGACGTTACAGGGCTTGTCTGAGCATCAGTAAATCATGCAGCCAAAGATGCTGTGTTTAAGTACAGGGTCGCAATGCCTTCATGGATTGATTAGTGCATGTAGTGCTGCTGATCACGGTGGGGGACACAACTGTCAGCCTCTAGTATCCCCACCTTGCTCACAAACAGACAAGAGACACACAAACACAGACACACACATGACCAACCAACCATCAGAAACAGGTGAGATGATGATGATGATGACGATGATGATGATGATGATAGTTCGGTTTTAATATTCACTTCTTTGATTCTTCTCTCGCGTCTTTTGAGAAGAAAGGAGGGTTGACAGAAGGGGGACAGTGGTTGACTGTGCAGGTCAGGAGGTAAAGAGAAGGTAGGGAGGAGTGAGAGCTCTAGGCAGCGTCACAGAGGATCTGCTCCAGCACGGTCAGCAGGTTCTTGAGGCCGTAGATGTAGCCGTGATCGTGGCTCTCGCTCGGGAAAACGTGGGCAAAGTCGATCATCCTGACCTCTACCTCCGTGTCTCCTCCACCACCCTCTGTTGCATTGCCTCCTCGTCCTTTCAGCTCCTCCTCTGCCTCTCTCCTGCCTCTGCCCTCCCTCTCTCCATCCTCATCCTTCCCTTCCAGTTGTGATTTGTTTCCGTTTCCGTTTGGTGGTTGCTGCGACTCACCTGTCCGTTTCCATGCAGAGTTGTCTTCTTCGCACAGTGCTGGGATGTTATCTCCAGAAACAGCATCACTGTCTCCGCTGTTGCCACGGAGATGACCCTTGGCACAGAGGTGGTGACCACCTTTCCTGTGGTTGGTGTAGATGGTGGACAGGCTGTAGTCCCAGGGCACTGGTACCTGAATGTTGTTGTTGTTGTACTCAGCCACTTCCTCTTCTGGCCTCGCTCCTTCCTGTCTCACTTTTCCCTCCCCGTGTCGGCCACTGTCATCCGCCAATGACAACGAGGCAGTTTTCCCCGCAGTTGGGCTGATCGGCGGCGTGCTGAGAAGGGACGAAAGGGAGGAGGAAGAGGAGGGGAGGCCCTCGTAGACGAAGAGAAGGGAGCTGGCGTAGAAGGCCAGCTGCTGCTGCGACTCAAACCAGCGGAGGATACATTGTACTCTGCGGATGCTGGCTGACACTGCATCCTTCCTCAGCCTAACGCCATTATGGAAGAATTTAACCAGGCCTGGAGGAGAGGAGGTGAAAGGAAAGGAAAGGAGAGAGAAGAGAGTTATACACACACACACACTTGTGTTTGACTGGCTCTTCTTCTCTCAGCATACATGTGATTAAGCATGTGATAGCTTGAGAGTCCACACGTACCATCTTTAATGGTGTCCTTAGCCAGTCCCCTCCCGTAGTGCTGGTCATAGGAGTCAAATGTGTCACTGCACATCTTATACACCTGAAACAAAAGAAAATACATTATGTTAAGAGTGTGTGCGCTGTCTTTTTGTTGGTCCTTGTCCCTTAACCCACAATATGTTCGTTTTCATATACATACATGTGTCTTATTACAGAACAAAGATTAATTTAGTTGTGAACTGACAGCAAATAACAGCTCCTTTTGCTCAGATCCTCCCTTGTACGTCATCATATCATTTATAGAATTACACGTCTAGAAAACAAGAGTTGTTCGTGCTGAAGAAAATCCAATACACATGAAAGTAATTCTGCTGCTGCCAACAGCTGTGAACTGTCTCTGTTATTGTGTTCATCTCTCAAAACTCACAGAATGGCAACAGATGTGTCAAGACGCATGCTGAGCAGGCATGACCATGACTGAAGTGCTGGTTCTCTTTAACTGATTAAACATTGACTCCATCTAGTGGTCCACAGCTGCACTCACACTGACTTCAGATGAGAACATGCAGGTTACTGACACTGCTGGTGTTATTATCACAATTTAAGAGCTACCTATTCTTATTGATGATAAAATATACAACACAATAAATGTTTGTACACTAAAAGAACCAATCAAAATATAGTTTAAGGAGTCTCACAAATCTTTATCCATGAATCATTGCCCCAATGCATACTGGGAGGGTTCCTCAGACAGACAGTTACCAGAGGTACAAGGCTAGTCATATTAATGCTGATCATGGTTTTAACGCTCTACTGATTTTGCCTTTATTTCAAAATAAGAGTACACTATTATTCAATATAACTTCATCCTGGAACAAATCATGTGTTCAAAGAACCAAATTAGCTGGATGAGAATGAACAAGATCTTTTTAGCCTGATAACAGGACCCTGGTTTTATATATATATATATATATATATATATATATATATATATATATATATATATATATATAGCCACGTTTGAAGAACACTAAACTATAAGGAGCTTCACAGTTTTACATTTCAACCAGAAGGATTCTCTCCTTTGCGCTACACTTAATCACCTTGATTATCTTTCCTTTCAATCTTTCTCTAACTCTCTCCACCCACACTATCATGCTTCCATCAGGAAGATCATTACCACTAATCAGTCTCCTCTCTATCTAAACAAACAGATAATAGACATTAGTATGGGAATTTTCCCAGCTCAGTTCTGTTCCAAACTGCCTGTTCTAGGGTACAAAATGGCCAAACTTTACTGATTCCTCTCGGTTTTTCAACCATCTGATTAAATTAGACCTTGGGTTAGTATTTGCTCTTCAACTTCATTCATCCCACCTGTGGGCCCATTTTTACAAACTTCCTGCTGTACTGACAACATAATTCACAGCCAATAAACCATTAAAATCGATTAAAACTACTACGTAGAGAGACCAAACTTTTTAAAGACACCTAATACTGTATGTCAGGATGGATGCATACAGCGTTCAAATACTGTACTGCTAAAGTACTGTACTACAATTTTGAGACACTTGTACCTTACTGGAGTAACTACTTTATAGCTGTCACAAATGTGGACATCACTAATGATGATGAGTCTCTAAATGGGTCTGTCTGCTGTTTGGTGCTGAGCAGGTTGTGTCTACTGCTGCTAGAAACAAGGTTAGTTAGAGAGCTGAAACGGAATAAAAAATGAAAGTTATAAATCCAAAGCAATGTGCTGAAAGAGGCTAAAAAGCTCTGTATAGCTGAGAGGAACTGTAGAGTTGGTAATAATTCTCTGAGTTTGTCACTACGAGCGACACTTTTCAAATTATAAACAGTCATTTGATTAATTGTCCATATGAAAAATATGGATCAAGGCAGATTTAAGTGAAGTATATTTTTCCTCTAAAGCACATTAGGAGATACGGGTAAATTCAGCACTCTCCTCAGTATACGTTCCTGCAAGGAGATGTTGGCTATGTGCAGGGTTTGAGTGAGGTTCTGAAAGACACACGTACACGTTTTATATGAAATGTTTGTTCACTATTCAGCCTATGGTGCTATAGCACGGATCTAACATCAAGTTCACCTCCTGTACATTAATCTCCACCAGTCTCCATAGAGACCATATAAGCAAATATCAGAGCACTGAGTGGACGGTATATTTATGACTGGTTTACAAAGGGTGGGGACATACAGCCGTAAAGCTTTTTACACTGAGGATCAGATACACACTACCAGGTCTTCAAGTCAGTGGACTGTTTCTTCAAGCACACAAAGACACAACTTATTTTCTCAAAACACAGGGGGGGGGGGGGGGGGGGGGGGGTCCTGAACAAACCCGCCAGTTTTAAATAGTTTAGCCAGAGGTGTTTTTTTTGCGGCCTCCAGCTTCTTTAGAAACTTAATTTATGTTTGATATTTTTTGAATATGTCTGAAAATATACATTAATATGAATTCAACATATGAATAGCAAAGATACATTGGCATATTTGTGAGAAAAAAAAAAAATTACACATTGAAGATAAGCTGTCTATAGGTAAGGTAACCATACAGTTAACCTTAGGATTCACTGTGCCTTCAAAATGTATATTTAACATTAAAACACTAAATATGAATGACATAATAATATCCATTCATTTTCATCCATCCGGCCCAGTTTAATATGCAACTCAATTGTATAAAATATATATTTAGTAGGGGGTCCCTACTCGGTCTCTATTTTCAGCTAAGGGGTCCTTGGCCTGAAAAACGTTGACGACCCCTGGACTATGACAACTTGGACTAGCTATATTTTATGAAATAAACAAAAGAGTTTTGTTGAAAAATGTGTTGAAACTCAGCAGAGAAAGGTTTTAAAAAAATATCATTCTGGCATCAGTTTTGAAACTGCAGTATAATACAGGCACCAGTCCAATTTCAAACACTGTCCAGTGTTCCAAACAACTATGAACATACCAAGAAATTCATAGAAATTCTAAGTTTACACAGAAACAGTTAATGTAGCTCATTGGGCGTATTTGTTTGTTTCTTGCCGCAGGAAACTTTACTGATGATGATACTGACAGTAGGTTGCAATGGAAACTGATCAAAGCGATAAACGCTTCGCTATTTGACTCTCTTCCTTTCCAACGGAAATCCGTTTCACCCATGTGGACAAAATAATGAGACAGTGACATGATGCATGTTTACCGCAACAGTCTGAGGAGGTTAGGGTTAGGGATTCAACAAACCGCTTCAGATAAACAGCAGCTATTTATACAGGTGGTCAACTGTGTGTGTGTGTGTGTGTGTGTGTGTGTGTGTGTGTGTGTGTGTGTGTGTGTGTGTGTGTGTGTGTGTGTGTACTAAAACACATAAGATGGTGAATGATGTGCTGTAAAATCTTTCACATATCACATGGGTTAAACATTGACCCATTCAAGGCTGTTCAACAGTATCTCATGTTGTTCATCACGGTGTATGAAAGGTGTTATCAATTACTTCTGTTGTTGTGTTACTGTGGGTGGCGTATTGAGCTGAAGAAGTATTTTCATTCAATTCAGTTTTCCAAAAGATCAGGGCTATGAAAACTGTACTTTATTTATAACTTTTCTTAAAGATTTGTGTTAGTATATACGTATTATGTTGCACCTTTTGGTCTGTTAATTATATGCATTTTTTAGTTATTTCTGTCTGTGCCCACTGACAAATTTGTACATTGTTTTGTAAAATGTAGTTTAACTAATAAAGTATATAAAGATGCTGGGCATCATATCGATATCGTTACATGAGACTAGATATTGTCTTAGATTTTGAATATCGTAATATTGTTATAGTATTAAGTGGTGTCTTTTCCTGGTTTTAAAGGCTGCGTTACAGTAAAGGGATGTCATTTTCTGAACTTACCAGACTGTTCTACCTTTTCTATTATATTGCCTTTACCCACTTAGTCATTAAAGCAACATTTGTCATCATTATTTATCAAAAATCTCATTGTGTAAATAACATTTTGTTAAAGCAGAAGAATATTATATAAACCCCACTCAGAGTTTTGAAATCCTTAGCTTGGTAGATTAAAGATCCTCCACACCAGCTTAACAGCTCAAACTCACCCTCATGCCAAGGACCAGAAAGCCTATCTCCTCCATCAGTGGGTATTTCCTGATCTGCTGTTCCCGTTTCTCTTGCGAGGCGAATGGATCGTAGCTCCGCTGGCCCAGCTTCACGTCCATGATGCACGGCTTGACGAAGCGTCGGGTCACATCCTCCAGCTTCAGGTACAGGTCTGAGCAGAGGCACGGAAACAGAAGTGATGCAGTGTGGTATGGAGTTGTACTAGGTTGTTCATATGAGACCGATGTTGCCTTTTTATTAAAATCTTTATCGTTATTAGAAATATTGACTATTAATTGCATGTTAATATCTTCATTTATGAGAGAAATGTTTACAGTGTAATGTGGGAGGACTTTACTGAATAGATTATTTAACCTGCTGTAAATATAGCTGAAATTGCACCAGTACCATTGTTCCTAAAAGTGAAACTGATGGGGCTTTTACCCAGTTGTCCCATTGAGAGTTGCCTGACTCCACATACACTGGATCAGAGAGATTACCAGCAGACCCAGAGCAATATCTAGGTTTATCGCTTGTTGTATATATATATATATATATATATATATATATCTGTATAACAAGAAAATGCAGGCCAAAAATGCCAAACTGGGTTGGATCATTTAGTGTCTCCATTAAATCTGGTGACATGGTTATCTGGTATGTCCACCAGAGAACACTGACATGTTTAGTTTTCAAATGTAAAATGTCCTGCTCAGAATACATCTTGACCACAGGTGAAGAATCAAGATTGTTTGTTTATGTTATGCCAAATAATATGTAAAAATTATGATTTTCTTTAAATCTTGGGACTCGGGTAAGACGGGGATAGATACTAGGGGTGTTGAAATTAATCACTGCATTGATGCATCGCGATGCGGACGATTCTGCATCGATGCAGTGACAGACCATAATCGATTATTGCCTACTGATGTTACTAGTTGATTTTCCAGTCGCTGCTTCTTTCGTTTTTGCCTTTTGTCTGTTGTTTGCTGTGTTCAGACTCCTCCATATATAATAATATGGAGGAGGTGACGCATCGTGATATCGAATCGATTTGAATCGTTGACAGGATAAGTGCAATGGAATCAGAAGATTTACGCCCCTAATAGATACACACACACACAGAGTGTTCAGGCTCTTACCATTGGGGCTGTCAGGAGAGGACCAGGTCCCGTAGTACTTGGGTAGATGGTTCTGCAGCTGCAGAAGGCATGGATCACAGCAGTCCTCTGCATACACCTAAGACACACACATGGTCATACGCAGGGTGTTAGAAATACCAAGGTCCAAAAACTCGAGGGGTTTGAGGGCATGAAATTGATTTCCCTGATCTAAATATGTGCTGTTGATGTTTGGAGAGCAAACATTGGATAACAATAGCTTTAAAATCATGTCAATGGGCAGTAGCATAACTGATCTGTGAAGCAGTAATGAAACTCAGGTTAAACAATGCAAAAAATGATCCAAACCACAATCTGTAAGTACAGAAGAGTTAACAGGGTCACCAAACACCTGAGAGTGAATGTTGTCAATGTTTAATTAAAGTGTTCTGGTAAAGGGAAATTCACAGTACATACACCACTGAAATCTAATCAATCCCTTTCTCTACAACTCCTACCTTGTTTCTCCTGCCAAAGTATATTAAAAATAATTAAGTAAAATTATATACAAATTCTGGGTCGCCCTGGTAGCTCACCTGGTTGAGCGTGCGCCCCATGTACTAAGGCTCAGTCCTTACAGCAGCGGCCCAGGGTTTGAGTCCGACCCACGGCCCTTTGCTGCATGTCATTTTTCTTTTTTGCATCATTTTAGAATTCTAAAAATGTGTCTCAAACAGTTCATAACCATAACCGAATTGTGGGTTTCACAATAATATATTTATTATACAATAATACTATATAATGACACTATAATTATGCTAGGTGTTTGTGTGTTAAATTGAGCCTATAGGTTCCACTGTAATGACTAAAAAAACCTATGTATCTCTGTGGTTTAAATTGGATCATGTGAGTTTTTGTTTGGGTTGAACAGCACGCAGACAGAATGCTAATTCTATCCCGAGCTCAGTTTGAAGTACCTGTTTTATCTCTCATCTCAATCACCTTCTCCCTTTCTTTTCTCTCAGTCTCCTCATCTTGTCCCGTATCTCTTCCCCTCCCAAAGCTGAGCTTTAATTGACAGAGTCTTTTCATTTTTATCTGTCTCAGTGAAGAAAGTAAACAAAGGGTCAATTGATATTTATATGTAAATGTTACCGGCTCTGCTAGAATCACCTTGCAATTGAAATAAAAAAAATATATAGGGTTGAAACTAATGATTATTTTCATTATGTATCTGGTGGTTACTTTTTGGATTACTGAATCAATTGTTTAGCCTAAAAGATTCTGAAAAACATCCCTTACAAGTTCCCAGAGCCCAGGGTGATGTCCAAAAGGCTTGTTTTGTCTGATCAACAGTCATAAACCATAAGACAATACAATTAAGATGATAATTTATGTGAATCACTGAACAAATAATTAATTATTTAAAGCTGTGGCTGGTTAGTTTTCTGTTGGTCGACTAATTAATAAATCAACTAAATCATTTCATCACTAACACAGGGTAAATGCAGTAAAGTTTCAATTTAATTATTCTTCTTTTTCTTTCTGAGGCTTTTCTACCCCGATGAGAAAACTATTCTGATGAAAAGTGAAAATCTGAATTTTAGTGGCATGACAATGGTGAAAGTTGAGCACGACATACAGCCGTTTTCACATATACAGTATAAGAGCAGTCCCATATTGTTAAATATGTCCTGTTCTAGTTGCTAGATGTCCAGGCCTGTGCAGGATGTCAGGTCAGAGTGAGGTGTGTGTGTTGTTGGGATTAGGTCAGGAGACAGCCGGACATGATACCATGACTCACTCCTGTTTGTATGAGACTTGCTGAGGCTGACAGTGCTGCTAAGCTCTAAAGCAGACATTGAAGCTCTGAAGCCATGGACACACATGTGACACTTTGTGATTACATAGACCCATATGGAATGTCTGATATCTACACTGATTATCAAGAATTCACATTTCTCCGTGCATACAAAAAAAGAAAGTGCCCTTCAACAACAAGTCAGTAGGTGAATCACAATAGAGGTAAATGTTCATACAAACATATTTACAGCTCTAAATACACGGCAAAAGACCTCACACAAGTCTATTTCATTAGTGCATTATGAGAAGTGGTGTAATACTGTATCAAAGAATGATATAACTTAATACAAATAAATTATATGAATGAAAAATATAATATGTAATGTGATGCTGAACAAGGAATTGCAATGTCAACTTTGTGGCATTTTAGGCCTTTATTTGATAGGACAGCTTAGACGTGAAAGGGGAGAGAGGGGGAACGGCATGCAGCAAAGTGTCGCAGGTCGGAATTATCAAACTCAAATATCAAATATCAAACTAATCAACAACAATTTAACACTGAAGTACTTCATCAAACAAAAATTCCTCAAATTAAAGATGTTCTGTGTATATTCATTAGCTTTTTTACTGTTGGTTGGAACAAAACAAAGCACATATTTTGACATTTTACAGAAAAGAAATAAATTTAATCATTGATGAAAATAACTGAAAACCTTTTTGGTAGCAATGCTAGCAAATGCAAAGTGTATTATTGGATGATACAGTATTTAAAGGGATGTTGTGCCCATTTTAAACCAGCTGAGCTGTATTATTTTGGGTGGGCAGTGTGTTCAGATAAACGGTGTTCCCTCCGTGGCTCTCTGTAAACTTTTTCAATTGAAAAATAGTTTATTTTATTCTGAAGCTTTTGAAAAGCTTGATTTTTCACACTACACTTACTTTCAACTGTTATGATGACAGCTCAGACAGCTCATGCACTAAAGAAATGGTGAAACTACAGAATGTTTGTTCTGCAAATTGTATTATTATGATCGGATTTTCACCTAGATATTTATTCATAATCCGATTTTGAACATTTGATATGCTAATAACGCTAATAAACACTTGTTTTTATGTTTATAAATACATATAAACTGAACAAAATGAGCCCTACGTATATATTATACAGGTGTTGATATTGTTGTTTATGTGATTATGTGAGAGTATAGAGGGTTATGAATGCATCGGTATTACCATGCTGTAAAACTGCTTCTCTCGTGGACCTCTGGGTGGAGGCTGAAGTTGCTTCAGGACCGTTCCATCGGGATGCTGCAAAATACCTGCAACATATACAAAGATGGCAGTGAAAATCAAAGCAACGTTTAGCAAAGTAAAGCAGTGGAGGGAATTGAGTGCTTTAAGCACTGCAGAATAATAACAAGAATTAACAGCTGACAAAAAGAGCCCCAGTCATCGGTGGTCAAGCCTCGTTTGAGCATACCAGTGCCACAGTACTGAAGTACAGTACAATTATGATTTTCAGACACCTCAATTTAATTTCCGTCAGCTGTTGATTCAGAACAGAAATACATCATTGTAAATGGAAACATATTGTTCAGTTAACCATAAACAGTTCACTGTAGTCACTGCCTTCCAAACTGAGGTTAATGTTAAATATTGAATCATAAACTCTGACATTTATCCAACACACACACCTAGACAGCAGCAATAAAATATGGAAAGAGAGATTAAGACAGAGGAGCACTATATATATATATATATATATATATATATATATATATATATATATATATATATATATATATATATATATATATATATATATATATATATATATATATATATATAGTGTAGATGAAGTGTAAGAACTTCAAAAGGTAGAATCTGTCAATATGGGGTGATGACATCAATTTAAAAGAAATGTGCTACTGGCAGGAAAATAATGAGGGAGAGAGAGAGAGAGAGAGAGAGAGAGAGAGAGAGAGAGAGAGAGAGAGAGAGAGACAGCATGAGCGACCTTAAAATACTGTAGCTAGGCCAATGAAGTATTGTAGGACTCCATGAGCTGTCGATGAGAAACTCATTGCCATCATTACCCTATGGCACGCAACGTTTACAACACCTGACAAACATCAGAACTCTTCGTTCACAAATTCAATCTGATTTCTGAGCATGTAGACAGGAAAAAAAGACATGCAATCTAATATTTAGAAATAGATCTAGGAATTAGGGTCTGGAAGTATCTCAGAGTACAAACTTAGTCCTCACTGACCAAAGAGTTTCAGAGTCACACATTATTTGGTCAAACCTTTAGGCATTTTATCAGCGTTCTTAATTTAGGAAAGGATTTCTATTCCTGCCAACACTGAGGAGAGCTCCAGAGGTGTCCTAACATGTTTAGAGTTACAGGGAATTTGAATGCTGACTGAGTGAGGTTGTGTTCTTTTCAGGTTTATAATACTATGAGACAGGATTTTACAGCTCTGGAGTTATCAGGGTAATGCCCGATGACATTGTGTTGCAGCAACATTTGAGCAAGGTTCAACTTATTTGCCGGATCACTCTGCAGCATCAGCCCCACTACGTCAATGTCAAAATGCAGCTTTTCAACAGCGATGACTTGGGTCAATCACAACTAACAATATACAGCAAAAAATAATGAACTAATTTACTTCCACGCTTTTCAGTATGAAGTCATAAAACATATTGCTACACAGCTCTTTTATATGCATGTAAAACTGTGATTGGATAGGGCTATCTAGAATCATTTCAAACAGTTTAGTCAATTCTTTTACTGGATGGAGTGTTCTTAGTCATGTTAGTTTAAGCACTAAAGCACTGAGACTCCTGATAAATACAGCAAATATTCCTGTATATCGTCATATCGGCTGATTTTATTGTAAACACAAGCCATTATTTGTTTGTGCAGGCCACGTCTTACACTATAAACGTATAGGAGAATTATTAGAGTGCGGGCACCTCATTCTTTTAAGTTGTATCCAGCCCCTTTTTGCCCTGCACCTCACCGGTGGGGATGTGCACCCTACCACTACTGCTCCACGTCTTACACTATGCAATAAAAAGCTAGCTTTGCCAGTCTGCCTTACACAACGAAAAAAAAAAGGAGAAAAAATACTATTCTTTATGAGAATTACGATAAGTCAATTATTCGTTTTGTGTTGCATTACATTTGTTTTCGCATGAACCACCCCACTTCCAGTGTAGAAAGCAAGATGCAGTGAGTGTTCCATTACATCATCACATGCTGACCACAGCTGATTACAAATGGACTGAGTAAACTTGCAGTGGAAAGGATTAGTCTGCCCTTTGATCTCTAGATTCTTCTAAGAACTCACAGATGTACAAACACACACACGCAAACACTAAAGACTATACGAAACCTCCATACACATGTAAAAATAACCAGCACACAGAGGAGGCTGTAAGGTCACTAGTCAGAATCCTGAGACCAAGCAGGGGGCAGTCATCCCTTCAATCTACAGCTACTGTTGCACTGCTTCTACAGGCAGTGACCGTTCAAACGGGCTGTGTGAGCAGGGATCATAAGCACTGAACCACACACCATCAGTCCAATCCACATAAACATCATTAATGCTACAAAGGCTGCGTAGTGACAGCATTAGTCAATATCCTTGATGTTCCACTTCTGGGATTGCTCCGCTGCGGACGGAAATTTGGCTGGATTTCACCCATTTAGGCCGGATTTCCGTTACCTTGGGCTTTCTCTGTGTTGGCGATCTAACCTCCGGTGGATTTGTGAGGACTATGGTTAACTGCTCCTCAGATCTCTGCAGGGTAAATCCAGACAGCTAGCTAGACTATCTGTCCAATCTGAGTTTTCTGTTGCACGACTAAAACTACTTTTGAATGTACACATGTTCCACCAAAACTAGTTCCCTCCTGAGACTATTTAGCAGAGGCACCGGTGCTTTTTCCAGTGACTAGCCCCGCCCACGATGATTGTGATTGGTTTAAAGAAATGCCAATAAACCAGAGCACGTTTTTCTTCCATCCCGGAATGCTGTGTGGCACTCACCTGGTAGAGCAGGCGCCCATATATAGAGGTTTACTCCTCGACGCAGCAGCCGCAAGTTCGACTCCGCCCTGCGGCCCTTTGCTGCATGTCATTCCCCTTCTCTCTCTCTCCCCTTTCATGTCTTCAGCTGTCCTATATAAATAAAGGCCTAAAATGCCCAACAAAATTATCTTAAAAATAAAAGAATAGTGACCCAGATATGTAGTGAGCGGGACATTTCACAGTGTATAAATAAACTTGGCAGCATTCTCTGGTGGACAAACTATGTCACGGAGACACACTTTCTAAATGACCACAATCAGATCTTAAGCATTTCTCTGCTATATATTATACATATATCTTCTATTAAAGATGCAATTGATTTTAACTTAATGAGATATTTCACTGCACCAAGGCTTCCATGAACTGGGGAGAGAGAGAGTGACTGGCTGAGTCAGTCATGTGATTGGCAGAGGCCCAAAAAGAAGGAAAATATACTGTACAGAGCATCAGCACCCACCCATGCCCTATATACCACCACACCGTGATCATATACCACCCTATTATATTGCTTTTTGTTTGTTTTAACTGGTGGGACTTGCCTGATGCAATCATTCTTTCTATCTAGCACCACACATAGGGCTCAATATTAAGCTCATGTCCTCGTCTTTGTGGAGGGTAGCTTTGACCCCTCTAGGAAGGTATGCTCAGCTGGGAGATTTCTGACCATTTTAATAATTGGATGCATCAATCAGGTGTAGTCTGTAGTGGAAATGGGAAAAAATTATTCCACAATGAAATGGTGCGTAACAACTAAAAACACATAATCCAAAATAGTTCTTAACCCCTTTAGGTAATTAACACATTCAAGTCATTGGCCACAGATAGGGCCTGTGGGCCACTTGCACACAGCATAATGAAAATGACAAACTGAACAATATGAACTTAATACACATAATTTACAGCATATCGTACAACTTTAAAAAACCTTTGTAATAACTAAAACCATGAAATCCAAAAGATTTATTATCCCCTTCTATGCCTTTTCAGCCTTTGCAGCTGGCGTGCTTAACAACTTCAAACATGTCTCGCGGAACTCTCGTATTAATGAAATTGTTACGTCATGCCCTTTCTAATGTGAAGTTCGAATCACTCCAAATAAATAGTACCCTTCAGGGACCAACCAAGGGAAAATCACACCGGTTTGATTTTGATGTGTCAAGAGGTTAACTAGCTTCTTCGAGATGTTTTCACTGATGGTTTCATCGGAAAACAACTGCAGCTGAAGTTAAGCGATTGTCAACTGTGTTTTGAGTAGGGATGATGCACCGAATCCCGAATCCACTGGTTGAGATTCTGCTGAGTCCTCCTCCCATCCTCAGTCCATGAACTCAGTCAACACATTAATGAAGTCAGCAGGGACTGTCCTTCCTTTGCCGTACCTGAAGTTGCTGCATTCTGGCTGCTGTCTGTAGATTCCTTCATCACAACTCGTATTCTTCCAGATGTTTGATACCAGATGTTGTAACAGCGGTGATGTTGTGTATTGTTTAGGGTCCTCGCCACCACCAGACTAATCAGCATTGCAGATTGAACATGTAGCTGGACTTGAATGGCCTTCTTTTGACTGAAAGTACTGCCAAACAACACTTTTTCTGCTCACCAGTTCCATTTTCACTTTCTCACAGCCTACTGCATTGAACGCTCCACCTACGTAAACACCTTCCCGTAATCAACGGCGCCGTCATTATATCGACCAGCGTAGAGCGCGCAGTGACAGCGTAGGGTTCAGTGGGAAAAAAATTCTAAGGTTCGGCAGAAACCGAAGCCCGTCAAAAAGCCCAATATTCAGCCCAATCCGAAGCCCAATCCTGGATTCAGTGCATCCCTGGTTTTGATATCCCGCAGTGGTCTCCGTTATGGGCGTGTGCTGGGCTGTACTCTCAAGACAATCTGATTGGCTGAAGAGTTTGATAGTTAGTGGAAAACAGCATCAACAGTTCTCCCAGTTTGTTGTTGTGTTTCCACCATCACAAACAAGAAAGAATAGTTGGAAGGACGTCGTAGCTTGCGTGTTTACAGCAGGGGGTGTTCAGTGAGATTTTAAAGGTTTTCTTCTGAAAACAGCTGCTTGCTGCTGCCGAAGACAGTGCTATGAGAGGTGAGAGTGAACCGAAACTGTAAAATAACAGACCGGACAGATGAACAATCAGGTGAAACTCACTATAAAGCTCTGTAAAGGCAAGGGGAGCTGCAGATTCAGGTGATCATTTTCTGTAGGTTCTTCACTACATGAGACACCTTTCAAATTGTTTTTCACAGTCTTTTGATACACCGTTAAAAAAATATTGATTATAGCCGCTTTAAAAAGGCCCACTTACATGCTAACTTTCAGGTTCATACTGGTAGTTTGGGTTTCTACTATGATAATAATAAATATCAAATAACAAAATATCGGTTGTCAGCAGCGTCATTCTGAAAAGATTGGTACTGCTTCTCTACCCCATATTACTCAAACCACAGTGACCCACCATCCTTTGGTGAATATTTTATAATCTAGTACAGAACTGTCTGGCAATCATTTAGAAAAATGTAGCTTTCAGGTTGAAAGGATATAACGTCCTGCCCCACCTTCAACATGGAGCAGCTGACAGGTGAGGACTACTGAGTAACACAGCCGGACTTTCCCCTTTGCCTGTCTGTCTTGCATCAGACCCTGTAACTACATTATGATCTAACTACTCACACACCAACAGTGCAGATTTGCATGTAAAGTTTCAAGTTTCCTGACAGTGCTGACATAACCTCTGGGTCCTTTGTATCTTATTAAAACCTTTTTGACAGGGTTGCCGTCGAATTTATGGGAATTAATGAAACCACCTGCTTCAGTCAGTGACCAATGAAAACCTCTACACTTCAGCACTTCATGGCACATAACTGCCCATAATACACATTTAAACACAGACCTATAGACTGTAGTCTGGCGGCCTGGGCAAACAGAGCAGTGGGAAGAGGAGTGAGCAGGGTCATTTTCAGTCAGCAGCAGTAGGCTACAAGCTGAACCGGATTCCAGTGCTTGTTCTACAACTGTTATGGAGACTCAAGGAGACTGTTAGCTCAGTCTCAAATATTGTGTCACTACTACATTTCCCAGCCTGTTAGTCTGAATATTTGTGGCCTGTGTTAATTATTGTTCACTACCAAGCCCAGCAAGATAAGATCATTCCACATTACTGTCAAATATACAGCACTGTATCACTGCTGCTATAAAACAGTGCAGACAGAGATAGAAGAAAGAAGAAGAAAACCGTCAATTATTTTTATATTTAAAAGACACAGACACATTCCCAATATTGCACACATTTGGATTGAATTATTCAGATTACATTATTGATATGGTTTATATTTAATATATAACATCTGTTCAGCAAAACTAAACTACTATATTTAAGAGATCCAGAGCTGTCATCTGTCATCTTCCATTTAAGCAACTGGCAAATAAATGCAGGCCTATGCAATATTATATTATATATATATTATAATATACATTTAGTAGCCTGGCATCGCCAGACTAATTCACAAATGCATATTAATCTGGATTCCTCTCAGTTCATTTTTGATTTCCAAGGGGCGCAGACCAAAATGCCTCTGGACGCAACTGGATAGACCTACACCCAATCAGAGCAACAAAACGTGACCTACAACCAACCAATCAGAGCAACAAAATGTGACCTACAGCCAACCAATCAGAGCAACAAAATGTGACCTACAGCCAACCAATCAGAGCAACAAAACGTGACCTACAACCAACCAATCAGAGCAATGAAACAAAGTAGCGCTGAGTGACACCAAAGATCCTCTATACTAAAGATTGGCCAATGGTATGAAACGGTCCACACTTCCTGTCTGGTGGCCTCGTTTTAACCCTCGTGTTGTCTTCGTTTCAACCTTGAAAAAAAAACACTTTTTTTCTGACATTTGTGACGCCTTTTTTCACAATTTGTTTTTGCTTTTTCCAACGTTTTACATTTTTAAATTTTTCTTCTACACATTTTCAGCGCTTATTTCTACGTCCAATATTTTCTGATATAAAACAAAAATTTAAAACGGACCAATGTGACCAGAAGTCAACACAAGGGTTAAGTTGTGTTGAGAACATCTTGTGGATGGATGAAAAGTTATACTTGCAAAATGTATTCTTTTTTTTTAGCTAATGTTAGATATTTACACAGCTAAAATTCATATTTAGCATCACAGAGATTAGTTTTGTTAGGGTGTTAACAAACGTTAGCTGATGTTAGCTTCTCTGTGTTGCCAGATCTGGCGAGAGTTTGGTCCTGAGACAGAAACAGGTCTCAAACTAAGTTCATTTTCTCCTGATTTGTCCGTCTGAAAAATGACATTTTAGTGTCAGAATGTTCTAGAGATATGTGGCTTGTGATAATGGCTCCAATATTTACTTTGGTGACTATGGGGTGAAAGAATTGGTCATAATCTGTGTTCATATTCACTTCTCTCGTTGAAATCAATACACTCAGGACCTGCCGCTAGTCTCCTAAAGAGGCGTGGCACGCCGGAGCCCACATGACACAGATACAGGAAACTACTCGGAGTTGGGGCGTCTCAGTTCTAAACCGTCTCTGGCGACACATGCAAGTGTGGACGGGGCTTGGACCATTTTGAAGCAGGCAAAAAAGATAACTGCCTGGTCACAAACATTTACTAGTTACAGCTAAACAGTACACTAAAATGTGTCTCTGAAAACATTTGAGGCGAGAAATAGGCAATAAAGGAACAGAATCTTCATTCATATTTGATCAGCAGTGCCTAGTTTGACAGTTTGATCTGGGATTCATGAGCCTGGTGCGTTGTGCTGGATGCTGTATGCCAGTTACGTTCAGTAACTAGGTTCTGATAGCACCCAAACAGGTGAGTTCACAGATTCCTCTGGTTTCCAGGCTACACATTTAGGGCTACAACTAACGATTATTTTCATTATTAATTACTCAATCATTATTTTAATTTATCAATTACCTGTTTAGTTAATAAAATGGCAGAGTACACTGAAAATTTCCATCTGAGAGGCTATGGTTATGTCTTGAAATGTTATGTTTTGTCAGTGCAAAACCAAATATATTCAGTTTACAGTGATATGAAAATAGCAAGTCTTCAAACTGCAGAAGGTGGAGCCAGAGAATGCATTGTAGGTAATGGTACTTAATAAATACACCGTTGTACATTGATTTTCCGTTGAGTGACTAATTCATTGACATTGATAGAAAAAAAGTGGTGGAGTTAAAATAAATCTTAAGTATTGGATGCAGGTCTCTTCTACTTATGCTTCCAGCGAGTTCCAAATGGTAAAGTACACAACATTTTAAATCTGGGAAAAGGAGAGTTGAGGAATCAAAATTGGTTTTGAATGACTTGTTTCTTGTAGATCTACTGACTTTTATTAAGTTGCTTTCAGGAGAGACAAAGGTTGGATAAGTACAGCCTACTTTACTCACTGAACCGTTTTGTTCAAATATATAGCAAAGCATATTAATGATGAGATTTTTTTTTTCATTTTCTGTAGGCTAAATATTGTAATCAATTAATCCATGATCATTGTTGTATTTTAGTTTTGCTCCATTTTGTGTTCACACTGACTTACTTACTAACCCACAGAGGAAATCACATCCAACTGACTGAACCTGATGTATTTATTTATCGTCTCTGGTAGGGCTGGGCGATATATTGATATTATATCGATATCGTGATATGAGACTAGATATAGTCTTAGATTTTGGATATCGTAATATCGTGATATGACATAAGTAGTGTTTTAAAGGCTGCATTACAGTAAAGTGATGTCATTTTCTGAACTTACCAGACTGTTCTAGCTGTTTGAGATATTTGGTCAAGAATATCGTGATATCTGATTTTCTCCATATTGCCCAGCCCTAGTCTCTGGTGTCACAGAGCTCATGAAGTAATAACTCATTATGAGCATTATTAGTTGAGACTTAAACTGGAGCTCATATATCATAATAATGACAGACAGGTAGAAACAGGAAACTTTGTTTACAGTTCTGGTAAGCATGTAATTCAACACAATGAAAACTGATGAACCAAATGGAAAAAGGTAAATGTTTGATCACACTATGTACACTACATCCAAATGGCTCAGGTAAAACAGGAAATCTTGTGGATAGATAGGTTTGTCCTGGATGCCTTCTGGCTGACTGCAGGCAGCAAGGCACTCTTGAGAATGCCTGCCTCACAATATAAAGATGCAGCTTCCAGGAAGTTGCAATTCCTCGAGGTAACAAACTGACCAGCAATGACTCATCCATCTGAGAGGTACTGTAAATACCACCAGCTGCTGGCTTTAGCATGCCCAATCAATTCAGCTTGATAACACACAATGGAGGCTTTAATAATTTCAGGTGCCCTGTGTGCAAGAGTGTGAGTGTGTGCCAGTAAAGACTAGAGGGAGACCATGGAACAGGGATGTCCGTTACAAATCCACAAATCATCTCTGTCAGATTTAGTGCAGGGACCCACATGTAAAGATGTAGGTAGTGTAGAATAGTAGTGACATAGTGATGAATGTGGTGCATGAATCCTAACTTACAGTATACATCCCTTATGTATGAAAAAAATCACCAGGCCAAACTTCTATTACATAATCTCCTACTTTAGCCTGCTGTTCCTGATGACATACCCCGTAGAGCAAACAGTTTGAATAAAGTTGTGTGTGTTGATATTGGAACAAAAAACTGTAGGTGGTTTATTTGTAGGTCGAATTTCCACTAAACCCAAACAATATATATCTAATGTCCTCGGTCACATATAGGTGTAAAGTTTTAATTTAATACATGTGTAAAGGAAGTCATCTTTTGTGACAGAAGTAAGAAAGATAGTGTGTCTAGTTTACTTACCCACTGTATCCACTCCATACTTGTGACCGGCCACCTGATGTGACAGCGGGACGCAGCCGTTCAGGTGAGCCTGGACTTGTGGCCCAAGTGGCAGCTGACCGCACTTGTCTTTCGCGGGGTGCCCGCCGGAGAACCGCGGGGTCAGGCTGACCCCACCAGCTCCTGAACTGGGGGTCAGTTCAAGTCTTCCGAGACCTAGAGAGGACTCCATCATCACTTGACGCTGAGTTGTTGACATTTGCACCAACAAATATATAAAAAGGGGGAGAAGCACAGTCTTTTTTCTTAGGAAAAAACTAAAAAGTCAACGATGTGACTATCGATTCACATACTGTTATTATTACGTAAGCACAGAATACAGCCCCGCACACAAATAGTTAGGGCGTGAGGTTGAAAAGCCCTCATGGATATGGTCCAGTCCAGATGAAACCAGCACAGCAGCTTCGCTTGGGTTCGCAGTTTTGTACCACCGAGAACAACCACCGTGATGGAGAGCAACACTGCCGTGTCCGGTGGTGAAACAGGGCTCCTGAAGCAGTGCTAATTCAATGATTTTCATATCTTAAACAGAAGCATAAATACACCCTGGCCACATCCCACTTCCTATCAGTGTGTCAAATAGAAACAAAGCACGATTTCCGTTCGCAGCTACCAAAATAAAACGAACGGAGACGCATCGATACTGCCTTCAGTGTCTTGTACCACGGTACTAAATGCGGAGATCTCTGCTGCTGATAAAAAGTCGACTGTCGAGTTGTTCAAGCGTTACGTGTCGGTCCAATCCCTAACATCGTTATTTATTGTCAATACAAATATATGTGGCAACTTTATTGTGAAGGCAAAGTCCTCCAACCTCCGGTCTTATATCTATCAAGTTCAGCTAGCCTTACACACGCAGCTTCGCTTCAAGTAGTAAATACTGTGGTATCTCAGTAATGGTGAGGTTACGACACACTCAAGAGTGATATCAGTTCCAGTCAGCAAATAGAGAAGCAGGCGGGGCAAATAGAGACAATAAACTCTCGAAATTGCACAAAGAGGCTATTCAGTCCTAGTGTTGATTGCTAAGTCATCGATACTGTCCATTAGGCTGCTAAGCAAGCCCTTTCTCGCGTCACAATTCAGCAGACCAGAGGAACATCACACTTGCCATGCAGACGCCTTCAAGACGAAGGCCTATCCGTTGAGGTTGAGCACAAAAACGATGCATTGTCGTCCTAAAATTCATTATATTTAAAGGAGTCAGTAGAGTGATCCTCATAGATATCCAGGTCAGTGTAGGCGGCTACCGTCTATGTAATGAACAGCGCCCAAAGCCTTTCACAGGTTTGCGACACTTGCCATTAGTGTCGCAAACTTAGATTCGCGGCAGTACTCGTGCCTGGATGATAGATGCATGCTAGATCCTTCTTATATACTGTCTATGGCAAGATCGCACCAACGATGCGACCGAAGATTCTAAAGCTGCCGATACACGTGTCGACGTCAACTATTCTGCTGAGTTTATATTTTACATACACTCTTGCCTGTCGATGTTGTTAATAATTTCTACCCAGTTTCGGATCTCATTGCTTCAGAAACATGTCCAGTTGTGTAGATTTTGGATTAGAAGCATAATTGGTAGAAAGTGCAACTAAGTCACAAATTATCAGAGGTAAAAAACAATATGTAGGGCACAGAGCATATTGCAAGAACAGAGGCAAAGCCCAGCTATATGTCATATCATTGCTTCTGGCTTTGGTTGTGCCATCGAAAGGTCAGTGTCAACGAGGTCAAAGTTGAAATAATTTGAACTTTGAGCACAGCGCTCAGCAGCAATTTCCAGCGGTGGACCACGCCAAGGGTAACACGTCCTCCAAGTTGTATCCACCACTCTCCCCATAGGAAAAAAAGAAGTATTTTTGGGCGTCCCATGATGGGCCAGGAGTACTTGCACTGTTTGTCCCATAGACTGTAAAACATGGACGTATAATAATAATAACTGGATACTGGATCCCAAAATGGCACCTATTCAGTTCAATGGAGTAGCTTGCCTGGTGCATATGCCCAAAAGGTTTCTATGCTCAGGTTTACTTCTGTGATGTGAAGCCCACTGAATATGCGCAGTAGAGTTTCTCCCGATGGCCGCGCCCACGAGTTCCCGCCCAGGCCATAGACTTTACATTGATGAGATGTCAGAAGTTTTTTTTAAATCGCTTTTCTTGGCTCAAGGCAAGTTTTTAAAATATGAAAAGTCCATGGATTAATTCATTAGTTGTTTGCAGTTAGAGGTGTCCTGTCAATAGTTTAACAGACGTTTCTTTTACAATTGTGCCCTATAGGGGAAATCGTTTTTGGGCCGCAGGTGGATTTTTCATTGCAATACCACAAGTGGCCACTGGAAGAAATTGGCTGCAAGGCTGAGCGTACTTCCTGGGAGCCTGACATAAAGATGGACAATGAAAGATGGAGTCTCCACTTCCTCCCACGGTACGATCTAGCGTCCATGTGCCTGGATTTGGATTTGTTGTGCAGTGCGTGCAGGCAATAAATAGTCATTTCTATTTATTTGTCGTGCCCTCTCACAGTTGATACTTATCTTTTGTGACTAAATGAATACAGAAATGTCAGTGTGACCAAAAAATCTAATACGTTATTACTATTATAACATAAATAACATTACATCATCCTGACAGTGACCTACACATTAATTATAGAACTACAAGACAAATGAGGAACAACATGAACATTCATACAAACATAACTATGGATAGCATAAAATATGTGAAATACAAAGTCTGCAGTGAATAATAGACAGTAAGAGCAGGGACTCTGTGTTATGTACATATAAAGAGAATGTGGGAGAATAAAGTTGTCACTCTTATCTTAAATGTAATATGAAAGTAATGACTTTTTTTACAGTGTGGATTTTCAAGTTGCCTACATTATATTGGCTTTGGTTACAATACTGAACCAAAAGACCTATTTGAGTTGTTTCAGGCTTGTTTTGATAGTGGTATTATCCCTTCCTGGCGGTATAATGCCATCATTAAACCTATCCCTAAGTCATCAAAGAATGAGTCCAGTGACCACATGATTATAGAGGCATTAACATTAAAAGTACCGTATATAAACTGTATCCATCATTTGTAATTCATCTTGAAAGAATAGGTTTGATTTTTAGTATGCTACTTTATGCAGATGATAGTGTATAATCTTATACTAGCATTGGCAATGGTCGCAGTGCTGCCTGGAATGAGCAGTTGGGGGCAAAAAACACCATTGAGCATTTTAAAGCTAGAGGGAAGATATTGGTACCATGGCTTGGTATCTACATGACCAACCAACCTTGCCAATGCTAGTATAAGATTATACACTATCATCTGCATAAAGTAGCATACTAAAAATCAAACCTATTCTTTCAAGATTAATTACAAATGATGGATACTGCCTCCAAGGCACCTAAACATAACCATAACCATTGCCTAATGGCGTTTTTCCATTACATGGTACCTGCTCGACTCGCCTCGACTCTACTCGCCTCGACACACTGTGCGTCCGTTTTCCATTGGAGATTTTAGTACCGCCTCAGCGTGGCTGGTCGTTATATGCCAGCTTGACGCACACACATATCATATTATTCAGCAGGTAGAGGGCTGGGATCAGCACTCAGCAAAGTCAAACTATGTCAGGATCTGTGATTCTGTACTCTGTACACAACTGTATAAGTCTTGTGTGTGTCACAGTGTGGCTTCAGATGATGCTTCTGGCATGAGCAATTTGATTGTTTTTAGGTGTGGACAAGCTTTAGAAATCAGTGGTGATGTAGAATGGGAGCCTTACACCCACATCACCACTTTTGCAGTGAAAGGTTTTTACACTCCATTTCACATGTTGGAGACCTAAGAGAATAAGAAAAACAGTGTTGTGCTTTGTTCTACCTCCAGCAGGGATAGAAAACTAAAGAACTTTTAGGGTCTTCCCTCTAGCCTATTAAGCCCTGGTATTCATTAGTGTCTTCTGTAGGTCTCCACCTGCTGCTTGTTTTGCCTCATTTTATGTTGTGTTCTAGTTCTGTTCTGGCTAGTATATATCCACGACGTTTCACTTCCAGGATTGCTCCATTGCCGCCGGAATTTCCACCGGATTTCTCTCTTTTCGCCCATCCTGGAATGCTGTGTGGACTAGCCAGACCGGACAGGAAGGTCTGGTAAAGCGAGACTATCCTGTTTGAGGTCTCCTCACTGTTTGCTGTGGTTAAAGACCCTAGGACACATGAGTGTTTACCTGCTTACTGTACTAGTTGCTGTGACTGCATGTGTGGTGAGTATGCACATTCCTAGCGTAGCCTAACACCCCATTTAAAAGCCTCATCCCACTTTTGGTTTGTGGAAGCAATTTATTTTTATTAATTAAACATATGTTCTGGCATAGCTATTCAACAGTGAGTTTATAAGATTACTTTCTTATATCAGCAATAGTATGTATCACTACAATATTTTAGTCAGTCTCTGCATCCTATCAGATAACTAATGCCTTTTACTCGCCATTCATAATATTATTACCAACACAGCTGTCAGAAGGTTGAAGACAGGTCTCTGTGCTTGTCATTGACAATTGTGATTGTAAATCTACTACAAATTAGCTGCAAATAAACATAATTTGTAGTAGATAGGGTTTAAATCGTAGCTGTCTGTCTAGTAAGGAATGGAATGCATGTAATAAATTATCTAAGGACCTGACAACAACAACAACACCCCCGCCTCACCCCCCCACCCACCACCACCACACAAATACACACACACCCCTCCCTGAGAAATTCAGTCATGTAATTTAGGGCCTCCCCTACCATCATTTTTGATGGGTCCATAATTACACTGACAATTAAATGTATCTGTTTGAAAGTTCATGCTGACACTCTTATTAGCCTAAAGTCCCATAAACACAAGTACTGAGATCAGTAAACAGATTGTAGCTCTGTTTACAGGGAAATGAAGTGCTGTCCAGTCCAGTCTGTTCTCTTGCTCATAACAACATAATGATCGTGTTTATGCTGTAGGCCTACATCTGCCCTAGAAATGGCAGTATACTACTCTGATTTGGCACATGATTTCTGTCTGTATTATATAAGTTGAACGTAGAGGCCCAAACCTGAATATGCTTTATTCTTTCTATTCATGTCTAACAGTAGCCTGACAAGCCAGACCCACATCAAGATGTTGACCCTGGCTGCAAATTACATTAGCTACCGCTAGGGTGCGTCTAGATTTCTAGGCTAGTCTAACAGTGTACTGGAGACTAAAACACACACACACACACACACACACACACACACACACACACACACACACACACACACACACACACACACACAGTAGCAGTATTTTACAAAATTTCTTTACAGGAGAAAAGGATTGTTGATATACATAATTGATTATCAGTGGAACCAAAGCACTATTGTTTTTAAGGCAACATTTGCTCTTCTGGGGTTTATGCAGGCAATATGAATCAGTTTTTGTTATAATAATTCATTGTATTTTTCACTTTAAATTAATTTAAAGCCACACACATTTAATAGAGAGACATAGTTTTATCTCATAGGTTGGGGGTCTTTAGTCACACTGGAAACACACTTATGTTGAAAAGACATGAAAAGGGGCATTTTATGATATATCTAATATGTGAGCTTTAAGTTTTACGAAATGTATGTTGATTTGATACAGAGTACTTCGGGGTGACATTTGATGTTACTGTATCATTGGAGCTAAATAAATGCAGTCTTGCCCATACTTGCCTTTTGTAGGCATTATCCAATGTAATCTGTAGGCCAACAGATATCATATTTTTATTTAATTTATTGTAGCATATATGCAATATTATATTTGTGTGCAATTTGATTTGTATCAATAGCTACATAAACATTTTTATCAAGCAAATAACATTTATGTGACAACTGTAAAAAAAAATAATGTTGTAGCCTATGTAATGACATTTATACAAAATACATGAGAAGTGGGATATATTACCAATTATGTCAAAATACAAATATATCTACCAACCAATGATCATGTCATGCAACTGCTGTATTAGGGCACTGGCACCTTGTTTGGTCCAATTCAGGCACTGGCAGATCAATCAGGACGGATTTTAAAACCAGGTGAAAATGGGGCTAAAGTAACATACACACATTATGTGAATATATTATGATTACATTGTTGAATTCTTTGAAATAAAGCAGTCCTCAATTACTTGTCTCAAACTTATCCTAACCATGCCATGTGATTGTAGTACGGAAGAGGATTCGGGCCACATGTGACAATTTTATTCAAGTGCTGAGTTTAAATACAGAATTCTGAGAAAAAAAGTCATAATTTTGAGATTAAAGTCATAATTCTGACTTTTTTTTCTTAGAATCTCAGAATTTTGACTTTAAACTCAGAACTCAAAAACATTTTTTTCACATGTGGCCTGTGCTACTTCAGTACACGACAACAATAAAAACAACAACAAATATTACTGGGACCACTACATTAACATTTCATATCCAGAAAGTCATGTTATAGACACCACCGCTGACCGGCCCTGTAACAATTTGGCCTGAGTTTTCAAGTTTAGTGCAATTTAGCACTAGACACGGTCCAGCCTTATGTTTAAACCTAGCTAGTTTTGTTTTTTTAATTTGTGATAGAGTCTATTACATGTGCAACACCTTATATATTAAAAAAATATATGCAACCAAAATATACTGAAACCTTCAATGGGCTTCAAACTAACCAGAAACTGTGCTATATGAGAACTAATATTAATGCAAGACTTCTAGTGTAATTTCCATGGATGTATTCTGTCGTACACCAAATTGCAATATTCAGAACTACGTTTCCCATGATCCACTTTGGAGGACCGACCGTAAACAGGAGAAAGCGGAAACAAAAGAGGTTTTATAAAAACACAAACACATCCCCGGTTGTCGAAGTACTCAGGGAATAAACTACAGCCATTTGGTTCGCCAACAATAATATTGAAATTAAAATAAAGAGCGAGTCGACGTGAGTTGAGGAGCAAACTGCATCTCCATGGCACTGAAAAGAATACAGAAGGTAAATTTGACTGGCTAGCTATGGTTGCCAGCTAATGGTAGCTAACTGGCCCAGAGTCCATTTCTATAAAAAGGTTTAATAACATCGATTTCAACGCTACCCCCGCATCAGAGCAACTTCTGACTTACTTCGTAACATTTTTGGAAATAATTTGTTTGTTGACACGTCCCAGAACAGATACAGCAGCCAGTGACAACTTCAAAGTTTCGTGCTAGCTTGCTAACAATTTAGCTACCAACTACTCTGGCTACTTCCATGTTAATCTGTCACTATTTTCGAAGCTGTCACTATTGTGTGTTCTCTAATGGTATCTAACTTGTCTAAGTAACCGGACTACAGCCCTGTTGTACTTGAACTTTACCCCTTGACGGTAGACAAGTCATGCAGTGACAAGGAAAGTGCTTCTCGACACACTGTGCCATTTCTTTCTTAGGGTTTCTCCGTTGTATTAATGTAACGTTACCCCTGCTAGGGGTAGCTAGCTAGCTTAACAGCCTTGGTAGGTAAGCTAACTACCTACCAAGGTATCTCTAAACTACCACCTGTCCTCATGAAGGACAGAATTTGCATTGGGAAAAAGGAACTAATATTATGATGTGATGAAACACAAGTGATTTTGCTTCATTGTGTGCACTTCATGAAAGCTTTAACATAGGTATAGCTCCTCCTAGGGAAGATCTTGAACGCTCTTCTTCCTTATGCCACTCCTTGCAACCAGGAAGTAACCTGAGGAGATGAGGGCTGAAGGAAAGTGCAAGCTTTTTGGAACAAGTTATTTGCCATTTGAAACATCAAGAAGGGATGTCTGCTATTTGGTGATGTGTAAAACTGATCCAGGCCAATACCCCTATGTAACTAATAAATTTTTTTAGCAACCACACCCAAATCATTGTGCACCCTTTACCCTGCTACTGGGGCTGCTGATGTTTGTTAATACGTGACATTACAAATATATGTTGAACCTTTATCTTAAGAATGTCTTTCTTTGTAAATGCTTTGTGATGTCATATTGGTTACTTCACAATGAAGTTATTTATCCAAAACTGAAACTGAAAAATGTCCCAGTCAGGGATTATGGGTGATTATTCTTAAAATCTTCTTGACACCAGCACCCTCAGTACAGATACCTTACCTTGTTGAATCTGTTCACAAAATAAGCCAAAGATCTTAAATGCATAACTTTTCATGTTGTTTTAAAGGGGCACTCCAACTTTACACTTGAAGTTTAGTGCTAAGCATGACTAGTAAACTACTCGGCCTGTGATGACAGTTTGATATCTGCTATGGCTCTGGAGAAGCTTTCTAACATTTGAGAAAATAACCCAAATGAGTTGTCAGGGAGATCTCAGTGTGGGCTTGGAAATAATAACAGCAAGCCTGTCTGGAAAAACTAGGGTTGTGGAAAGACATGGATATTTACCAGGCAAGGTCTGTGTTAAAGGAGTACACCTTTAACACATTGGTGGCACTAACATCAGTTGGAAGAAGAGAGAAGGTAGTGGAGAAAAAGAAGCAATTCTATTTACATGAACGTTAACCTTGGAACCAGTAATTTGACAAAAAAAAATAATCTTAACTCAGGGTCCGCTTACTACTCCGTCCATTAAGGAATACCTTGAGATGTCGTGGAGAGGACCAGTCAAAGCTGACCTTGAGTTAGGATTGTTTTTTTTTTTTGTTTTTTTTGTCAAATGTCTTTCCGTTATCTGATAACTTTCCTGGAAAAACTCATCTGGTACACATGATAAAGTCTTTAGTTTTGTGTTAAAGAGAGAAACAAAACAGACAGATATAATCAGCATTAGTCATAAAGAAAGGAGTGTCACTTACAGAAACTCAAACATTAATCATCAAAAAAATCACAGTAGTGCCCAAAAGGTTTGACTCAAATGTGATCTCAAGTTGTTACTGAAGTTGAACTTAAAAAAAATAGTATTACATTTGATCAGTACCTGTTTAGCTAAATAACTAACAGGATTATTTTTTTGCTGCATTGAGCAGGAGCTGCATGACCTGCAGAGAGACCCACCAGCACAGTGCTCTGCTGGCCCTGTGGGGGAAGACCGTGAGTATACGTGCACATTTCATGTCCTGAGTGCTCCCACTGCCTGTTGGCACTTTTGTGGTTAATGTGTGGTAATGCCCAAAATGTATTTCGTAAAAGAAAATGTTTCTCGCTGACTTAAATAAAATAAACAAATAAGGGAATTGTGGAAACAGACTTTGTCCTAGAAATAGAAATTATTTTTTAAATGATGGTATTTTCAGTTGTTGAGGGGTTCCAGATTACATAGCTAGCTGAGCCACAACTTAGCTTTGTCAGCAACTAGCCTACTTCAAGTGTAGTGCAAATGTCAGATGTTATAAATACCCATCATTCTAGCCGTTGTTGTGAAATTCTGCAATACTTTTAGTGGGACCGCGGGTACACAATGAAGTTCTCTGCCTACAGGTATCATAACTTAGATTTTTTTATGCAATATGTACAGAGGTTGGAGTGTTTTGGGAAGAGGCAAAAAAATGACACCAAGCTAGTGCACCATGCACACCACTAGAGGTATTCACTACATGTACTAACAAATCATAATCAGTGAATCTTTAAATGGTTCTGACTATACTGAATTGCCATGGTAACTGACCAAACTGCTTTTAGCAATGGAGTCACTCTCCATTGACTTTTATTTTGTACTAAACTGAGCATAATAGCTTGGACCACAAACAGACTGAACGTACTACTGAAGAAAGTTAGCACTGAATGATGGCTGATGAACATTGTGTCTGTGATGTGTACAGCTTACAGTTTCCTGTCTCTCTCTTTTTCCCTTAATTGCTTTTAGTGTTTCATTGGCAAGCAACCATAATGGGTCCGGTGAGTATCACACCATCACTTAAGGCTTTCAGTCCTCCCATACATACTCCTGTGGTTGTACTACATTATGGTCTCTTAGTAGCTATTGGGACTTGTTGTTTGACATAGGCCTTTAAGACCACAGTGGGGATTTGTTTGGTCCACTTTTGCACTTCCTTTCAATAGTTTTGCATCCCCTTGTATAACTTTGGCTCAATTTTGACCAAAAACTAGATGTCGATATTGTAGGGATGACTTTTGGTGCTTTAACAAAAAATATACACAATGACATTTTAGATAAATAACCATCAATAATGTGGAAATAATGACTAAGTGGGTAAAGGCAAATAACCGAACAGCTAGAACAGTCTGGTAAGTTCAGAAAATCACTTTACTGTAAAGCAGCTTGTAAAACCATAAAAAGACAACTTGTGTCATATCATGATATTACGATATCCAAAATGTAAGATGATATCTAGTCTCATATATCGATGTCGATATAATATTAATATATAATGCCCAGCCGTACTTTGAACTTGAAAGTATACTTTTTATATTAAGGTGCCATATAGCGCTCACCTTTAGGTTCAAACTTGTATTTTGGGTTTCTACTAGAACATGTTTACATGCTTTAATGTTCAAAAACCCATTATGTTGCCCCTGTCCTCACTGAAGGTGACTGTAATGTGCTTATTGTCATTTGGTTCCAGCTGAATGCTTTCTGTGAAATGTTTTACTGACAGCAATGTCTCACATGTCTTTATGTCAGGGCGACAGTCCTTACCAAGGAGGAGTTTTCTTTCTCACAATCCACTTCCCCACCGACTACCCATTCAAGCCACCGAAGGTAGGCGCTGGTTTGCTTACTCATAGCTTTGACCTGTCGTACTGTGGAATTTATTGTGGTCGTTGTGCAATCAGAAACCCCTCTCCTGTCTCATAATTTATGTAAGGAATAATACCTGACATGTTGTACATTCCGCGATTGTAATGGATGCCTGTTCTCAAGAACAAGCAGTTGGTGGATTTTCCACAATCCATTACCATCATGGAAAATACAATCTTAGAGGGTATTATTAAGCTTTGTATCATGGCCTCTTGCCAACAAAATGCCATATGTCAACAAATAAAACATAAAATTAGCTTTTTTGTTTGAAATATCATACTATGGGCCCTATCTTGCACTCAGCGCAATTGACTTTGTACACCGATGCATGTATAGGGCTGAAACGATTCCTCGAATAATTCGATTACAAAAAATCCTCGATGCAAAATTACTTGCCTCGAAGCTAGGTTAAATCAGAGTTACTAACGTTGTATCGCTGACGGACGGCGTTTCCTACTGTCGCTCACCAGACGGCTCAGAGGTAACTAGTGAGGGCTGAGAGAAGAGACCGGCTGGAGGAGACCACAGGAAGGGTCCAAAGGTTGGAGTCAGTTCAGACACATGCCAGAGGTAACTAGTGAGGGCTGAGAGAAGAGACCGGCTGGAGGAGACCACAGGAAGGGTCCAAAGGTTGGAGTCAGTTCAGACGGAATTACAACTCAAACTCTGGACAGTGTGTCTACTGCAAAATCAAACTAGCTTAGCACAATAATAGCACGACGTCAGTGCTTTAGCATCTCAACAGAGAACATGGAGTCTAACTTCATCATCCGTTCCACGAAGAGGACCGACAACAGCCAATCACAGAGTCGTATGGACGATGACATCACATCAGACACAACAACTACCAGAATCAGAGACAAGGAAATACGTAGTGGTGACCACGATCTGAGCTGACTATCCTTCAGAAAAACAGCTGATTGTTGGCATCTCTCTCTCTCTCTCTCTGTCTCTCTCTCTCTGTGTCTCTCTCTCTCTCTCTCTCTCTCTCTCTCTCTCTCTCTCTCTCTCTCTCTCTCTCTCTCTCTCTCTCTCTCTCTCCACGGAGAAACAGCTGATCAACGATCTAATAGCATAAGTGTAACAGAGCTGTGTGACATTATAATCAACTATATAAATGAAAATAGGTTAAGTATAACTAATATTTACATATAAGTCTAGTTTTCGTTGTTTAAAAACACAAAAAAAAAAAAATCTGATTAATCGATCGATAAAGTGCTAGATTAATCGATTACAAAAAGAATCTATAGCTGCAGCCCTACGCATGTATCATTCCTATTTTGCACCCGACGCACAGCGGACCTTTCCCTCCACAGGCTCACGTTGGTAAATTAGGGAATGAATTTGCGCTCCCGGGGTGGTTCAGCAAAAAGAGGAGGCGACGTTCCCTGGTGTTATTTTGCAGTTTCAGAAAACAATTCCGCCACAGACCAGGAAAAACCTCGTCTAAAGTCAGTGGCGCGTTATTCAGATGCTATTTTAAGGGCGCATGCTTGGCTGTAATGTAGAGTGTGCACACCGCACATACACTTTGCTTCTCTCATCTCACGGACCCAGCAGTTCCCATTTTTGCAAACCATAATAAATACAACATAACATAAATACAAGGAAAAATATGACCTTGTTTTACACATTTCCATGAATCATGGATGTGTTGATGACATAAATGAGGAAATATTAGAGGACTTAAGGAGATGTGATGTTGAACTGCATGTGCCGATGCCACTTAACCCAAATGCCCCAGCAGCAGCACGGGAGAGGAGAGAAGAAGAGCTGCATCGTCCGTAGTGAGGCAATCCCGCTCTAATGTTAGACTACATTGCAAAAAATATCACCATGCATTCATAACCTCGTGATTCAGTGAGAGTGAGCCCAAAACATGGGAAAGTATGTTTTTGTGACATTTCTTTATTTACATTTTGTCAAAAAGAAAAATCAGTAGCAAACGTCGTTCTCCTCGGCTGTGAACCGCTCCTGGCGTGCGACCATGGATGTATTAAGAGCGTGCGCCTAGCAAATCCACCATTATAATAGCAATCCGCCATGGAACAAGCCCTTTTAAAGGGAATGTGAGATAACGCTCTGATTGGTTTATTGCATGTTACGCCCAAACCACACCCATGAGTAATGTAGCTACTTCAGACCAACCAATTTTAGATTTGCGTCGGGCGCAAGAGTCCTTTATCCCACCGGTATCATAGCAACAGCGCCCGAGATCCTCCAACAAAGCTATTTGCGTTTGGCGTTTGATACTTGCGTTTCACATTGTTAAAATAGGGCCCCATATAGTTGCTGAGCGTCTGAATCTCTAGGCAACTTAAACAAGGGGGCGGGGTTCTTAAAACTACTACATACTGATTCTTAGCAGGTTTAGAGTACGCACACTATTCTTCCACAGTGCAGAGTTTTACTTTTAGTTTGCGTTTACAGTTCTGCACCCAACTACCACGACAGGTTACTACCAGAAAAAGAGAAAAACAAATAGGCAGTATACTTTACTTAAGATTGTTGTTTGAAATGATTGGACAGTACTATAAGCAGCACTAGAGCCACATTTTGGACTGAACTTTTTGCTACAAGGCAAACACTACTAGTAACTGTGGAAGTGCATCTTCTCTGCTCACACAAACCTGTGTGACTGTTCTTTTATTTATTTTTTATTTTTTTACAGGTAGCATTCACAACTAAGATTTATCACCCGAATATAAACAGCAATGGGAGTATCTGTTTGGACATTCTACGGTCACAGTGGTCTCCAGCACTAACAGTGTCTAAAGGTAATTACAGCCTCCTTCTGCTATCACTGTGTCAACTGTAACTGCAACAGCAACTCCACTGTCATTGTTTTGATCTTATGTCAGTTTTTAATGTTATCTGTATTTTAAGAAGCATCCCTTTTTGAATACACCCAAAAAAATGGCTGCGAAGTCACCTTATGAAGTGACATTTGACGTGTACCTATAATACTCTATATCTATAGTCTATATCTGAAATTATGTCAAATTTCATTATACTTGACATTGTTTCCTCTAGGATTTTTTTCAGCAGTGGTTAACAGTAAGGTTAGTGTTGAAAATTAGTGGGGGTGCAATAGTAGCTACATTGCTGGCCGACAAAAGCAATGAAAAATATATAATATAAGGTGTTATGGGTCCTGAGCGTGGTCCCATATGAACAGATTATGCTGGAAAAAGTTGTCAACAGTTCGCTTTATTTTCAGCTATATATAGCTATATTCAGCTTGTCAGATAGCACACATAGCTAATGAACAATTCCAGAACCATCTCAGATCACATTTTCACTCACTATGAATTGCTAGCTAACCACTGCTAAGAACGAAATCCAGCACATAGACAGCACCTTAGGAGACTGTATCGCCATGTGAAACAGGTGATTTAACGTTACCGCTCGTATTGGTTTTGAGCGTTATGCAATCCCACTAACCTGGAAAAGTTTTTAAACAGTAAAGTGAACACCTGGGGTCTGATAAACAGTCAATTCAAATTCAGTGCCCATGACACTATTTTCCAAGCTACTGTAGCTGTCCATATTCCACGGGATCTTTGTGAGCGCGGTTTAAATGGGAGGCTTTCTTCTCTGTTCATCACTCTGCCTGAGGCGAAAATGCTGTACTGGCGCTCTCTCGACGTCAATTTGAGAACTACTCTCTTCCTCGATCAACATGATACTTTTCATAGACTCTTCAATGCACAGATGTCACAATGTTTGCATCTTGTTTCTCTTGTGGAAATTACTAATGAATGCAGTGCTGTTCAGAATTTAAATCTTTAGTTCGTACAGCATACCTTCCCCTCCCACTTCCCAGTCTATGCTGACACAGGACACAGAACTCATCGCTCCTGGTGACTACAAGTAGGGATATATCTGGGGTAGGCTCATTTTAAACATCCTTTATCTACATGTTAACTAATGTGATCTTTTTTAAATTCCTCTTCATTCCAGTTTTATTGTCCATATGTTCATTGCTTTGTGATCCAAACCCAGACGACCCCTTAGTTCCAGACATAGCACACATGTACAAGAATGACAAAGACAAGTGAGTATACACACAGGCTCGGGTGGTGCTTTATTGTCCAGTAATATCAACATCAGGTCAGGACATGTGTGTACCTGATGTTCACTCTCTTCTTTTCTCTCCTCAGATACAACAAACTAGCAAAAGATTGGACCCAAAAGTATGCCATGTAAAGAAAAAAAAAAGATGAAGAAAAACATGCTGAGAACTTTTCCTTTCCTTTTTTTTATGTCACAACACACTGTAAATAATAATATGGAATCATTACGTAATCTTAAGTAATTTTCATTCAAACAACTGTTATTAACATGATTATTAATCTGAGACCATGACATACATTCTTTGTTTTTATAAGGAAGCAGAAGGTTTTACTTTGAACAGAAGGGAAATATTGCCTATTGGCATTTCATAGATACTGTGATATTTCAAAGTTTATGTTGTTTGTTTTTGTATCAAGGAAATTTTATTTATGAGTTAGTTACAAATTGCTTCAAAGCATTCTTCATTTTTGAAGTAAAACTAGTGGATTGTAGGTCATAAATCCCAACATATGCCATTCAGCAATAAGCCCTTCTTTTTCTTTTTTTTAAAGGAGCTGAGTAATAGTGCAGCAGAAGAATAGCATACATGTTAGACAAGCTGCTCCATAACTGGAAACCCCCAGGTTCAGTCACTGCTGCGCTCATCAGCAGCCAGCAAGAAAACACAGTCAACCATGGAAATGTGGAAGGGTGAATGCCAAATATGTAAGCCCCTTATTCTGACACATTTTCAGTGGGTGATGGAGTTTTTTTTGTTTTTTTTAATAGTTCTTTTGCATCTTGTAGCAGACCAAGTGGAATGAAACAATGTACTGTTGCAGTTTCCCTGAAAATGGGAGCAATTACAAGTCAAGGCACGTAGTACTGTCTTCTTTTTATTATAATTGTTATTAATTGTATAGTATTAAATTTTTTCATTTAGAGTTATCACAATGTAAATCTGTCATTAAAAGTATGTACTCTTTTCCCCTGACATTTGCAGTGATGTTGGCTTTTTGGTTGGATTTACACAGGCACAAAAATCTGATTTTTAACCATGAAACCTGTACCTAAGGTTTAATGGGTTCTTCTGTTTGACCTCCGCTCTGTCTGTATATCTATCTATGCTATAGAAATGGTAAAAATCCCATTTTCTGTTCCTGTGTAAGCAGTCTCACTTGTGTCTTTGAGGCCTGTGTGGCACCTTTTGTACTGAATTAAAGAATGGTACAGTTTTTATCATGACTTTATGGTTTTTATCAGAGGTGATTGAACAATGTTGATCTTTGGCAGGCAGTTTGTATTTTGCAATGTTGTTGTGTTGACATGGTCTAATTTAGTGGTCATATTGTTTTTTAATAATATGGTTAGGTCAGTTGTAATTACTACCTAGTCTATGGTAGGTACATGGGAGAAAGCCTCCAGTTTCTTTATTCCAGAATAATACCTGGCCCCACATTTGATATGTGGTTCTTTAATTCAATCCAAACTAATTTGGTAATATGTAATATTTAAGCAAAAATATGAAATAATGGTCTTACAACTTAATTTTGACACAGTCTCAAGATCAGGCAGCCCCCCCATCCCCGAAGGCCCTTATCATGTCAATTGATAGTGTGGCTCACTGGTGCATATTCTTTCAGTTAGATTAGTGCAAATCACTTTCACTAAGCCTGGGCATTTCAGGGTCCCTGGAGTTTTGGGGCCCAGGGGCAGCAGTATTTGGGCAAACCCTTTGATTAAAACGGGGGGGAAATGCATATAGGCTAATTGGGTAGCCAGAGCAGACGGCGTTATCAACACGCAATGTGGCGGGACAATTTATTACAGTTGAAAATGGGTGTCAACACGGTGAGTACAGAGATTGTGTATTTACAATAAAGATAGCCTATTCAAAAATCTCTCAAGAATGAATTGATGTCCGCAAGTGATTTGTGTGACATTCAATTTCTCCATTTTCTTAGTCATAAAGGTTTAACATTGTGAGGTAGACTTAACTGAGAGCTAACAGATGCTAATAAGTTATTTATTTATTTTTTACAATGGATCAGTCTAATTCAAGTTGTATTCCTACTTTTGACATACGTACACAAGCTCTTACTGCTCATAGAGTTAGATGTCACTATACATCTACAGCCATTCTGTAGTGAAGTGTTTATTAGTACATTATTTGTGTGTATTAGGATGTGTGTGACCATTATATTACTGTGTTATGAGTGGTTGTGTGTTTTATGTTGCCTTGATAGTTTTTGTTAATAATTTCATATTTGTTTTACATGAACAAGGCTGGGTTACAGACCATGCAAAGAGGGCCACCTCATGGTCCCGTGTGGCAGTTGTTTGTGTTAGTTTGATTAATTGCATTAATTACTGACGTACAATATAGGCCTTAACTTAAGGTGGCTCCTTCATTTTTGCTCTGGTGCCTGTGGGTTCATCCAGTCCTTAAAGTGATCTCATACCTGGGTCAAAAAATGATTAGTATATTCCTAGATTACGTGATAGGCTATATTACGAACATTTGAGAAGATCCCCTTCCTCACTATAAAATAAGATGATGTTTTGCAACTGGATAACGACAGAACTGTAGTTTGTAACACTTCAGAGTCAACAGGGCAATCCAACCTATGGAGGATATATTCATTCATAATTCAAATTGAAAGTCCAAAGAGAAAACGAAGCAAGATCAAATTAAAAATAGTATTATTTTACTACGCTACTAGGAAAAACCATGCCATAATTAAATGTGAACCACTTCCAGCTGACAGCGGGGGTTGTGAGTATTACAGGCCGCCGGTAAGCAAGCGATCCCGGCCACCGCCAGCTGGCTGTCACCTAAGACTGGAGCTTCCAAGTCCGACAACATATTGGAGCAAATGTGCAATTGGCCATATATTTTTGTAAAACTGCCCATATTCAAACTGTACACAGTTAATTTATCGCATAAAACAGTCTCAGAAATGAATTTAGCGTTGAAACAGCAGACGAAAAGAGCAATCAATTCTTGAATCTCCCGGCTCGGCTGCGGCTCAGAGATTCGGCGTGTCCCCTTTTTTTCGTCTAGCCGTCACACATCCAGGTAGCGATGTGGCCCGGGCGGGGAAGGGCGGGAGGAAGCCGGTTCAGCGCCTGTCTCCGTCCCTTGCCCGGGGCCGGGGCACATCGCTACGCGCTGTAGCGGCGATGATGCCGAATCTCTAGATGAGCCGCAGCTGAGCCTGGCGTGACTGAACCGCGTTTATCGTTAGATCAAGTTGTGGGGAATGAGCGGTGAAATAGCAGACGGAAATTGTAAAAGGTTTCCAGTTGTTGCCTGCTGCTACTACGGCTAACTCCACATCTAGATTCTAGAATTGATTGCTTTTTTCTTCTGCTATTTCACCACTAAATTAATTTCCGTTTTATTTATCTCCTCATTTAAATTGTCACTTCTAAATGAAAAGCTTAACGTTAAATGAAAATGTAAAAGGTGAATCTTAAAATGTCAAATGTAAAACGTAAAAATTAAAAAGCTAAAATGTGAAATTGAAAATTATAAAGGGGAAAGGCTAAATAAAATGATTTATTTTTTCTATTTGAGATTTTAATTTAAGTATTTCCATTTAAGCTTTTACATTTCACATTTAATTATGGCATGGTTTTTCCTAGTAGCGTAGTAAAATAATACTATTTTTAATTTGATCTGGCTTCGTTTTCTCTTTGGACTTTTTTGAATTATGAATGAATATATCCTCCATAATCCAACAGAAGTTTATGGCAACAATGTAGCAAACAGTCAGACATCCACGTGACAATGGCGCCCCCTGTTGGGAACGACGCACCCGCCCTACTGTAAGGAGAATCTCCATGTAGTGCGAGAAAAGCTTCTAAAAATCATTTTAATCATGAATGATATTTCAGCTAAAACGTGTGCTTCTGCAGGTTCGTGCCGGTTCGAAAAAACCGAACAGGACTTCTGCGGAAACGGAACTACTGTCTTTGACCTTTTCCCACAATCCACCGGGGGAGGCTGAAGGCGCCTTTCGCAGCCCATGCATGTCAACAAGGAGGAGGAGAAGAAGACGCTCGCCTTCAATAAGAAAAATCTAATGCGTGAATATAATAACACGCTGCTTTTGTGGGACAATACGTGTGTCTTCCATTCCTCCGCTTAACGTCCTTTACGTGTATTTACTCCGACATGGCTCCGTTCAGCTTAATGACAGCAAGTGCTAGCTGGTTGGCTAAGTCCTTCAGTGTTCTCTCCTGCACAAGCACTCTGGCAAGGTAGCTAACCTAAAGTTACTTTACTGTGTTAGCTAACGTTAGCTGAAGTTGTGATCTTGTGGTCGAGCACAGATAGCAAGCTAAAGCTAGCTTGCTATCTTGGCAATCCGCATAACGTTAACGTTACTGTACGTTTTTATCATTAACATGACAAGTATTAGTTAGTATTAGGATAGGTGTGTGGTACATAAGAGTTAATTACTCCATGACCCTCAGTCAACTAGGTTAACGTTATAGCTAAACGTGCTGGCATATTGTTTTTGCGTTAATTTAAATAACCAAAGTGATGAGTTTTTCGTGAGTTAATATTAGCATATATACATTAAATTGAAACTAATGCACGTGTCGTTAGGTTAGGGCTAGAAGTGAAAGAATAATTACATTCTGTAACGTGCAGCAGTTTGACGCCTTTTGCAGTTTAATGCTGTCTAGCTTTTTTGTAGAGTATGACTTGAGGCCATAACATACAGATGGTCAGTTAGCAATACTCTAAGTGAAGAAAACCGATATCTCCATCCACCATTATTGAAAGAAGTTCAGCTTTGGTCTGTGAGATATATATGCTGAATTAATTGGTTGTAATAAATCCTGGACTGCAACTACTTTTTGAGATTATTATATGTATATTACTAATTAGTATGTACCACCATGTAAATTGCTGCATGCATCCTGGATCAATAAAGTATTATCTTATCATGATATCATATTTCTGTGTGTGTGTGTGTGTGTGTGTGTGTGTGTGTGTGTGTAGGTGTACCAGTGTCCCCCCAGCTGCATACATCAACTCAGTAAAATGGCTGACCTCTCAGGCCAGCGGGCCCCCAAAGAGACCTCTCAACGGATACATGAGATATGTTCTGCAACAGCAGCCAGTCATGACCAGACACAACCCAGGTAAATCTGCAACACTTGATACTTCTACAGAAGGCATCTCAAGTTATTGATTTCATAAACTTGATGCAATGGCTTGGCAGTAACAGCTTGTGGTACAATAAGCAGTGTGAGTAGGTAAGTCAAGGACTCAAATGCTACATATCTGTCGTCAATGGTCATCATATAATTGTTGCTCACAGAAATCAAATCAGTGGATATCATCAGGAAAATCGCCCAGCAGTGGAGAACTTTGAGCCCTGAACAGAAACAGGTATTTCACTCCTTTACTTGTTAAGGCGCTGACACACCAACCCGATAATCGGCCGTTGGACGGTCTGGCGAGGTCAGTGACCCCAGTCTGTTTGGTGTGTTCCATGCCGTCGTCAGTTGGAGGAGCCGTCGGCCTTCATTTTGGCTGATTTGACATATTGAATCGGAAGGTGGGCAGTCGGACTCAATGACCAATCTGATTGGTGGAGAGCTAACCCGGAAATGACGAGCGGGATGAGCCTGACTAACGCCTCTCAAAATCTGACGAAAATCTTTGAAACTCGGGGAGGCAGTCAGTCCGACTGCCTTTTCTGCTGACGGTCGGCCGTTGGGGTGGTGTGTCAGAGCCTTTAAACAGTATAAACTATATGCCTTTTCAAGTTTTAACAGTGCCTTGAGTTTTTAAATTGTAGAATAATGTAGTGGTCACAAGTGGCAAATTATCTCTGTGATATTAATTCATTGTTAAACACATACACTTTATCTTCTTTTTTTTGGTCTCTTTACCCTTGTAGCCTTTTCAGGAAGCCTCTCTACGGGCCAGGGAGCAGTTTAAGGTGGACCTCCAGCGCTACCAGGCCCAGCTGACCCCAGCACAGATCCAGCAACAAGCCCTGGAGAAGAGGCAGAGGATGGCCAAGAGGAAGGCCATCCGCAAAAAGAGGGTAAGAAAAGGGGTGCTCTCTTGTCAAGAGCTTGGAGATAGATTATCATTTATGTACTCTTTGAAACACATCTTAAGACTTGATTTTCAAACTAAAAGTTTAACTTTGCTGACAGTATTTTGTCCTGTGTCACACCGTCTCCCACACTGTAGCACAAGGTTTGAATGTAGGGCTTACTATGGGAGTGACACATGAACTGGAATAGCCTCAATCAGTAATCTACATACTAAACCTTATTACATCAACTGTTGTCGTCATGTTGTTGAACAACACGTGCCTCCTCTGTGCGCTTGTGTGTGTGTGTGTGTGTGTGTGTGTGTGTGTGTGTGTGTGTGTGTGTGTGTGTGTGTGTGTGTGTGTGTGTGTGTGTGTGTGTGTGTGTGTGTGTGTGTGTGTGTGTGTGTGTGTGTGTGTGTGTGTGTGTGTGTGTGTGTGTGTGTGAGATCCAGGAGTTGACCAACCTGGGGAAGCCCAAGCGGCCTCGCTCTCCGTTCAACATATTCATGTCGGAGCACTTTGAGGAGGCCAGAGGAACCACCACGCAGGTCAGTAACCACAGCACCATGACTTGACATTTAACGGGTCACTTCAGATTTTTTGACATTAGGAGGTTTGAGATACTCACCAGGGATCCACAGATACTGGTCTTTCAAGGCCGATACTGATTATTAGTAATTAATGAAACTGATAACTGATATTTGGAACCGATATGTATTTACAGTGAAAATGAAAATCTTTAAGTCAAAATTAAGATTTTGGAATGTTACAAACTCCAACACAAAACTTTGTTTAAATGTTTTAAGCAATTATTTAATAAATGAGAAACTTTCAACATAATCCCCAGTAACAGAGAGTCAGATAGTGTTGGGCGGGGGGGCATGAAGTCAGACTCAGTGGGGAGTCAAACTGAAGAGGGACAGACACAGAGCTGTAGCCGAGCCAAAGTACAACACTTTTTAATTAATTAACTTTATCTGTTATCAGGTAAATAAAACGCTGATACAGATAATCTGAAAACTGCCAAAAACGGTCCGATCATCGTCCAGGGCCGATAATCATCACTAATACTCACAGGTAGTAATAGTGATGGCTGGACTGGTCAGACCAAAATGAGTTGCACATGTCATGTCATCAAACATGTACATCATGTCACATCAAAATGACACTGAATAAACAGTTTTTACTGTAATTAGCGGATCATTTGTTGTAGACTTCACATATGTAAATTCAAGTGACCTTTCGTTAGTGGGAGGAAAACACTTTGTACTCAAATCAACTAAAATAATGAAACATACAGTCAAATGAAAGTTAATGTAAAATGAATATTCTGAATATGAATAATGTCTTCTTTCATCCATCTCTTTGACTGTCCCCCCCCCTTAGCGAGCTTTTTAGGCCTCTAGCCCTGTAGAGTATGAAAGCGTTCCCTCTTTTTGACCTGTCCCAGTATGGCTGAGTGATGACATGGTGGTGTTTTTTGGGGGTCATCTAATACCACCACTGCCACAAATGTCTTTCTCTCTTCATCTGCTGATTTTCTTTCTTCCTTTTTTTTGTAAGATGATTTTTGGGGGGTGGGGGGGTATTTTCATATTTATTGGATAGTTGCTGGAGAAGAGGCAGCCTGGGAACGGGGGCGTGAGAGAGGGGCATGACATGCTCCCCATGCAGCGGGGACATGGACCGTGAAATGAGGGGACGTAGCATCTGTGACGTCACCCAGCGGTTTGTGGAGTGCCGTTTTGAAGCCTCGCGTTTCAAGATGGCGACGCCCGCATCGCCATATTGTTTTTTTTTTTTTGCAACCAGATGTGGCGAGTTTTAACGAGGGGGTGTAGCTGGGGACGATGACGCAGCCGAGCCAGTTTTGTTTGTTTGTTTTTGCTGTGCTAAGCTAAATGCTAAAGGGAGAAAGATAACGGTAGCTAGCTAGCTTGGTTGGCATTACGCTGAACAAGACGTTTTGAGGCGACCAAATGTTCCGATTAACTTTGATGAGAGGGTCAAGGTTAAAGATGGAAACATGGACAACACCCAAAAACAAGTTCACGGCTATTTTAATGTCCACAGGGCCGTGGTTAGCACTGCTAAGCCTCTGTTATGATTGACAGGTCAGTGTGTAGCCCCGCCCCTAAAGCATCCCCTGCTTTATCGTCAATTTTAATGTAAATGGGACCATAATTTACAAAATGTACATCAAGCTGTATTGAAAAAGACATGAAACTAGTGATTGAGACCATAAACACATTTTGAAAATGTTTACTGAGGTATGAAGACTAAGTGAGAAGTCGGCTCATTTTTCCATCGACTGTAGAAACAGGCTTCTTTTTGCACCCAGTGGAGTCTCCCCCTGCTGGAATTGAGATAGAATGCAGGTTAAGGCATGGCCTTCACTTTTAAAGGGGCTCTAAGCCATGTTGGGTGACATCACTTCTTGTTGACGTTCAAAGTATTTTCAAACAAAACGAGGCTAGCTCGCCCCTCCTCATCCTCATCCCGTCCCCGCCCCCTACCTTCTGTGCTTCCGTGCACTAACCCCCCCCATCCCCAAATCCTTCTTGTTGGTTATTGGCTGGAACACTGTTTATGTTTGGTGGTGCAGGTTGGCCATTTTGTTTTTGTTGCTGTTTGTGGAGCCTGGGCTGTCTACAGAGAGCGCGTTTTTTTAAAGTGTGTTCAGGGGACAGGCAGCTAGCAGATAGAGATGTTTTTTTACAGTGTGTTCAGGGGACAGGCAGCTAGCAGATAGTGAGGAGATGTTTTTTACAGTGTGTTCAGGGGACAGGCAGCTAGCAGATAGTGAGGAGATGTTTGCTGTATGTGATAAAAGATGTAGCCTAAAAAACGTGACATCGCTTAGAGCACTTTTTAGCTTTTTATGGATACGTGTGATTATATGCTTGTATTGCAAAATTCCCATGGCTTTGCACAATAGTCAGTGATATAATGTTTCTGCCAATGCTGTTCATTTAGGCAAAGATGAAGTCACTGATGGAGGACTGGAGGAATCTGTTCAGTCATCAGAAACAGGTTGGCCAAACAATCATTACATATCTCCTATTTTTATAGCTATTAGGCCTTCATGCCGCTGCACATGTGAAACAATAAATTCAGTGCTGCGTGCAGTATAGGATCTCCTCTGTTTGTTCTACATCTCAGGTCTACGCGCAGCTGGCCGAGGATGACAAAATTCGCTATAAAAATGAGATGAAGTCGTGGGAAGACCACATGATGGAGATTGGACGAGAAGACCTGATCCGGGAGCAGACCCTGTCTACCAAGAAAAAACCTGCTGCTAAAACTGTAGCGGCCAAGAAGGGAACAAAGAAGGTCAAAGCTAAAGCAGTGAAGAAGGCCACTGCCACAGGGAAGTCAAAGACCACAGGGAAGACAACTAAAAGTAGCTCTGTGAAAACGGTCAGGACTACCAAAAAGACATAAGATGTGTTTATGTTCATATCTAGAGTAGAGCATTTCTGATGTTCTGATGACCCAGGGCTGTGCTCTGCTTGTTTTTTCCCCTCAAACTTCAAAGTCACTGTTGTCTTCTTAGCTTCTTAGGGTCAACAGGGCAACTCTTTTACAGCATTCAGACAGATGAAGATCAGTTCACAATAACCTTATTATCACCTTTTGTTCTGTGAAAACTACACCAAATAATACATTTTACAAGGAACAATGTGATCCTATTGTTGATCTCTACAAACACACCCTGGCTTTGATTGGTTGAATCCATCTAAATGATGTAAAGTGGGATTGTTCAAAGCTAAGAAAGTGAGTTAGTTGATGAAATGTAATGTTTTCAGAAGCTTAGACATTTGAATTAAGTGTTAAAGTGATTATAGGAGGCCCAGATACTGAGGTTAAACGGTTCCGTTGCCCTGAGTGTAATCACAATATGTTTTAGGAGAATAGAAGGGTTACTGTTGTTGTCCCCAAAATCTAGAATGACAGCCACCTTATCCTTAACAAAGTGTATGTCACGTGTGGAAGTGTGCTGCACTTAATGCAGCTTGTTGGCCAGTTCTCAGTAAGTTGAGAAAGTTCCATTGGTTGAAATCCCTCTGAAGAGCAGACAGTATCCTGGTTCCCCTGAATGCAACCTGACTGAATTTGTTGTTTCGTTGCTATTGTTGACTTAAAATATTGTACAGTCGCAACGTCAAACTGTGAAATACTGCTATTTGTCATTTATGACAAAAGTAACATTATTGACTGACGGTTTGGTTTTCTAAACGCCAAAAGTTCCAAACGATGCATTGTTCCATTTGAGCTTTATATGAGATGCTTTTTTCCTGTTAAGTGCTGTAAAAAAAGCTGTTGATAATAAAATAAGCTTATTCTCTCACAGCGCCTTCATCAATGATTATGTTTTGGTGGCATAAAGGATCTTTCCTCCCTCAGATGCAAACTGCAAAATACTAGTTTTTTCTGATTTCACATTTTATGTGGAAATTCAGCCAATGTCGGTTAATAGTCCTAAAATCCAGATTCTGATTGGTCGTCATGTTTGTAATGAAACACCTTTTAATTATGAACGTACTTTCAGTATTGACAGTTTGTTTTGCTTATAGAATGTATTTAGTGCTACCATTTTTTAGAGCGCATTACCGATGGCATGTTTTCTTTGTATTGTGTATTTACTGAATAAAAATGTGCATACGCCTTTCTACAAAATGACCTTTTTTTATTGTGCCTAAAACATTACAACACAGGGCCTGTTCTCTGTACTATGGGAGCCTTAAAGGTCAAATATGCTCATTTTCAGCAACGTTCCTCTGATCCTACTACACTGTCTCTGCAGACACTGAGCCTACATCACACTACACATTACTTCTGTTCATTACTACATCAACAACTGTACATTTACAGTTTTTCTCAGTCACATTCCTCAGATCACAATTGACACTCAAAACTGCTTGTTCAACCTTCACATGATCTAGTCACTTGTGAACAAGATACAAGAAATGTATCATTGTTTTGGTCAAATTGCAATTGCTTTTGTACATGCATGCAATTGATCATGTACAAGTGTCTGCTGTTTTTTACATGATCAATTGCTTATGTCATGTTGATCAAAATATACCGTAATATACTGGATGTCTGATGAATTGTCTTACCCCCCAAAACATATAGGCATAACTTCATTGAATATGTCTTCACATGCAAAATTGGTTGAACATGGTTGTAGTAATTGGTCCATCCAGTACATTCCAATTGTTCTTACAGAGTTGTTGTGAATTTGTCCAGAATTGATTAATTGCTCTCAGGTTAATCTTGACTTCACTAATGAAGGGGATTGTGTGAAACGTTAGATCGACTTCAATTGGCAAGCATATCTAAACCGAGCACAACACAGTGTTACAACACCACGGAAACAAACAGCTGGAAGGAGAGGACCAAGGCTGCTGGTGGGAGTAGAAGGGCCTGACAGACTGGAACCATTGGGATTGTACAGATAGAAACGTTTCCTGTGGTAACCTTTTCTATGTCGACATTTTTCTTTCTTCTTTGTGCTATAAAATAGGTTTGTGGTTTTCGTTCTGAATCGCAATGACACTGTAATTTGTTGAAAAACCAAAAATAAAAGCATAAATGTGAATCCTGTCCAATCTCTTGCAATCCTAATGTCACATAAAGGAATGTGTGACTTTGTACTGTTGAAATGTTTAAATTCTGTACAGAAAAGGTGCAGTCTTTGGCATTTTCAATTATTGTCGTCAAAAATGTAGCCAGTGTACATCAGAAAATACCTAAAGAGTACAATTTGATATTGACAACACGAACACGACTAAACTTTTTGACCAAACTAAGCCTCTTCTTTATGAACGAGGACAATGATTCGACATTATGATGCCACTGACATGTTCATCGACATAAAGATCTACTTCTGAGGAATGGACTAGAGATTTTGAGCAAGTTCCAGGCTTTTGCAGGTCATCCATAGTGTGGTGCTGTTTGTAATAATTGTTTTGAGTAATTGAAACTTACTGGTTTGAAAATGTTAACTGATTTGAGAAATGTACCAAAGCAACTGAGAAAAACTGTAAATGGATATTTTCTGCTTTGATTTCTGTTGCAGTGCCACTCTGTGGATGAATGGAGTATTGCAGCTTATTCACACATATTTCAAAATAATCAGTTAAAAGTTTAAAGTTATACTGCGATATTAAGTTACCTCAGGATCACCAAAACCAGCCATTTCTCATCTTCTAACAGATACATACTTGCTGTTTAACAAACAGAAAGACCAAACCTGAACCTGAATGGAATCAAGGCTTCACTAGAGTTTCTCAGCTGACTTTGATGGAAAGTCAGCACCTTAATATTTAATTTTAGGATGTGTGATCCTGCTAGTGTCCACGTTACATGTCTAAACACATGAAGTCAACCTGTGGAGCTTCCCCCTCAGAAATCTTTGTTAAGGTTTCTCTCCACACACCAACATGAACAGGGACCCTTCATTTCCATTCTGTACTTTATAATATTTCATTGATAATATCTGTTCCTAAATGATGAACTTCCAGGTTATAGGTTTGTTAATGCTGAAAAGCTTTCAGATGCAATAATGTTGTTAATGATCTCCTCCTCTATCCACTGCAGGGCCAATAGTATTGCCAATAGCTCTGTGACCCTATTCTCCCATGCATTTGTGTCTAAGTGATTAATGTGAACACGAATCTTTGAAATGTGTCCAGTATTGAGTGAGAACGCTGGAACCGGGCTGCCATGTAACCATTCATTTCAGCAGTGTTTATTAACATCATTCTGAAAAGTCTTGTTTCACTCACCTAGGTGAAAGTTTATATCAGGGTGTATGCCCACACTTACTGTATAATATCAATAATGTTTATTTGTAAAATAAAAATACAGATAATCAGAATTCAAATAAAGGTGGTAAAAAAACGATAAAACAGACAGATAAAAATCTACAATGTACAGTGTATAAAACATAATGAGATATCAGTATAAAAGACATAAAAACTAAAAAGTTATTGGTGTACTGGTCTTGTTTTAAAAATAGTAGAAAGGGAGATGACGACGAGGTGAGCCTGAGCTCCTCAAATCAGGTCATTCCAGAGCCGGGGTGCCCGGACAGCAAAGACCAAGTCCCCTCTAGTCTACTCTAGACACAAGAACAGCCAATAGGACCTGAGGCTTCGCACAGCATGGAAATATAATCTGGAGCCATGAATAGCATTAAAAGTAATCTTTATATACCAGGATGACTTGATCTACTGTATCAAAAGCTGCACTTCAGTCTAGAAAAATGAAAATAGACCAGTCTCTTGTTTCTCTTTCACTAAGAGGTCATTCAAGACTCTGAACATGTTGATGTACTTCTATTGATTTGAAAGCTTGGCTGGTATTTTTTCAAAAATAGATTAGGAGAAGTGACCAATTAAATGTTGAGGTAGCAAACAAGTAAGCAGGCTCACAAACAGACAAAACAAACATCTAGAACTAATACCGAAAATACTATATCTAAGTTGGCTAAATACTAAACAAGTTACAAATTCCAGCTGTACATCAGTGCAGTTACTGGTTAAGGCTGGGGTTGGTAACTACTCCCAATATAGACTTTCAGACGGCGCCTGAGGAGAGGCTACTTTGACCATTACCAACCCTGCCTTTAAGCAGTCTAAGAACATACATTTGCTTTGCTCCATTTTGTCTACTGAACACAAACCATTACACACATGGTGAGAAACAGGTCTAGAGGGATGAATAACGCAGCACAGTTATCTCACTGTCGGTCTGTTACACTAAAACACATGACTATGTATTATCAAGGGTTTCTGCAAGTTAAAAATACAGTCACTCAGGGATTTTGTTAGACCAATGACTAGAACTCCAGCCGGTCTCTGCTTAACGATGGTCCCTGATGTCCTTGATCTTTCTCTCGCCGTCTTAAGCGTGATTTATTCTTCTGTGTCAGATCTACGGCGTAGGGTCTGGCGAGGGTCGTGTCTCCACGTACCTACAGACGTAACCACGCCGTAGATTTTACGTGGAAGAATAAATCCTAAAACAGCAAAAGACACCCCCAGCTACATCCCTGACGTGCACATCTCCAAAAATGTAACTACACGTCGCTGCGACGCACGCCGCTCCGCTGTGGCTTGGTAGCGTTGCATTTCCCCCGACTCATTTCCTGGTTCTCCTTCTCCATAACAACATGAAATCAATGAGAGGGTTAACGTCTCCTGCTCCAGATTTCCCACCGTGGTCAGAGAGAACAGAGAAGACTCTTTGTTTTTCCCATTAGGGGCCCTATTTTAACGATGTGAGGTCACGGCGTGAAGCGCCTGGCGCAGGTGTGTTCAGGGCGTGTCCAAATCCACTTTTGCTAGTTTAACGGCGGAAAAAAGGGTCTGTGTGCCGGGTCATGGTTCAAAAGGGTTGTACTTGGTGTCTTCATTAATCAGCGGTGTGTTTTGGGCGTAACATGCAATCAACCAATCAGAGATCAGCTCCCATTCCCTTTAAAAGCCAGGCGCGTTTGGACCATTGCTATTATGATGGAGGATTTGCTGAACAGGAAGGAGAGATGTTGAGGAGAAGAAACTGATCTGCTCCTGTGTGAAGTGAAAGCACGCTAGCAGATCATATTATAATACTATTTCACATTGTAATATTTTTATTTTTAATCTTTTGCATGTTTGTGTGCTGCTGCGCTTCCCTGTGTGTGTAACAGTGTGTGCACACATTTTACTAATGCTCTGTTAAAATAACAATGAGATGCTGAGTTATTGACTTTAGACCAGGTTTTTCTTGGTCAATGGCGCGATCACTTCCCACTGCCTCAAGATAGCAATACTCCCAGAATGCACCTGAACACACCTCCCTGTAAGACCAGCACGCCCAGAATGCACCTGAACACACCTCCCTGTAAGACCAGCACGCCCAGAATGCACCTGAACACACCTCCCTGTAAGACCAGCACGCCCAGAATGCACCTGAACACACCTCCCTGTAAGACCAGCCATGGGCCACAGATGGGTGCAGGTGCATTTGATGTTTAAACGACGTTGGCGCTGGACGGGAAACTGACAACTGGGTCAGTCTTAAACTAGCAGAGACACTTGGGTTGGGCTTTGAGCCGCGCTGGGTGCAAAATAGTACCCTAAGACTCTAGAGTCGCTACTCGCTCTGAAGCTTATCACCGTCACCCTCTCACTTCTCCCTCGCTCTACCACACACTCCCCCCACACACACACGCCAGCTCGACGCACACACCAATGCACAAGTATAAACATCAGGCCACTTACGTAAGCTACGGAGGAAGCTCTGTGTGGAGCCTCCACACAACCAGAAATCAAGCTTTAAGCCTCTAAGCTCCCAACCATGTTGACTGCTCTGCTGATGTATGTAGAAGTGAAGGAGTGTGCTCCTCTCTGTCAGAAGTCCCCCCTCTGTAAATGGGAGTCCTTGGGGATCAGTAGGTTGAGTCTGATGCCATGTACAGTACAAAAACATGTCTCCTCTGGCGGTGTCTTCTGACAGATGGTTTTGCCATCACAGGATGTTAAAAATTTACGAAACTAAACCATAGCATAAAAATGATCAATAAAAAACTGGTTACTGAGGGTAACCTACATAGCTGCCTTAAAACCTCAGAGGAGAGGTATGGAGAATATACAAACCTGTCATTTCCTCCACAGTGATCAGTTGGCATGGTAACAAAACATCAGATCAGGAATCCCACCCAATTCAAACACATGTTAACTTCTTTTAAAAGGTCTGTGACTCTCAGCTGTGATGGCTGTCTGTGCAGTGGCTGAGCGATGATCAGGGTCCTTGTCCCTGCTGCGGTGCAGCTTGTCTCAGTAAAGCCTGGAAGTCAGGAGATAAGACCAGTTTGTGGTGGACGTTCCCCAACACCATCATG
>CM042334.1:29969465-30114465 GCA_023566125.1 Zingel zingel
TTGTGTCCCCTTCAAAAATTGCTCTTCCGAAATTTTAGGTTTATTGTCCCCCCCTACTGTTAGATCAGATTTACGACCATGGTTTGATTCCCACTGTGATACATCAACCAGTGTGTCCTGAGCAAGACACTAACCCCAGTTGCTCCAGAGGCGTGCGGCCTCTGACATATGTAGCTATTGTAAGTCGCTTTGGATAAAAGCGTCAGCTAAATGACATTTAATGTCAAATAAAAATGTATATGCAGAAAGGTTTGAAACAACAAGATAAATACACTTCTCTACTAACAGTCCTATCAAAACATTTTGGGTATAAATGGCTCTGTTCTGGCACATTGTGCAAACCTTTTCACTAGTGCCGTTGGACCTTTTCTGCACCAGTTAGGTATTTTGGTGAATGGCTGTTAGTGAAAGAAGAGGAGAGTACAGCTGGGCATCTAGCAGGACAATGCAGTTTAGTGTCAAATAACACAAACAAAATCCCATCCTCCAATGTATTAAATACCTCATATTATGCTCATTTTCAGGTTCAGAATAGTATTTAGAGGTTGTACCAGAATAGGTTTACATGGTTTAATTATAAAAAAAACACCATATATTTGTTGTACTGCACATTGCTGCAGCTCCTCTTTTCACCCTGTGTGTTGAGCTCTCTGTTTTAGCTACAGAGTGAGACATCTCACTGCTGTTCCATCTTTGTTGGGAGTCGCACATGCTCAGTAGCTAGGTAAGGACTACTAGCCAGTCAGAAGCAAACCTCGGACACATACAGTACGTCTCAAAACCTGAGCAAGTAACGCCAGATTTATCTGCATGAAGAGTTGCCATCCATCCATCCATCCATCCATCTTGGTCCACTTATCCGGTATCGGGTCGCGGGGGTAGCAGCTCCAGCAGGAGACCCCAAACTTCCCTTTCCCGAGCCACATTAACCAGCTCCGACTGGGAGATCCCAAGGCGTTCCCAGGCTAGGTTGGAGATATAATCCCACCACCTAGTCCTGGGTCTTCCCCAAGGCCTCCTCCCAGCTGGACGTGCCTGGAACACCTCCCTAGGGAGGCGCCCAGGGGGCATCCTTACAAGATGCCCGAACCACCTCAACTGGCTCCTTTCGACACGAAGGAGCAGCGGCTCTACTCTGAGCTCCTCACGGATGACTGAGCTTCTCACCCTATCTCTAAGGGAGACGCCAGCCACCCTCCTGAGGAAACCCATTTTGGCCGCTTGTACCCTGGATCTTGTTCTTTCGGTCATGACCCAGCCTTCATGACCATAGGTGAGGGTAGGAACAAAAACTGACCGGTAGATTGAGAGCTTTGCCTTCTGGCTCAGCTCTCTTTTCGTCACAACGGTGCGATAAATTGAATGTAATACCGCACCCGCTGTGTCGATTCTCCGACCAATCTCCCGCTCCATTGTCCCCTCACTCGCGAACAAGACCCCAAGGTACTTGAACTCCTTCACTTGGGGTAAGGACTCATTCCCTACCTGGAGAAGGCACTCCATCGGTTTCCTGCTGAGAACCATGGCCTCCGATTTAGAGGTGCTGATCCTCATCCCAGCCGCTTCACACTCGGCCGCGAACCGATCCAGTGAGCGCTGAAGGTCACAGGCCGATGATGCCATCAGGACCACATCATCTGCAAAAAGCAGCGATGAGATCCCCAGCCCACCGAACTGCAACCCCTCCCCACCCCGACTACGCCTCGATATCCTGTCCATAAATACTACAAACAGGATTGGTGACAAAGCGCAGCCCTTGCGGAGGCCAACTCTCACCTGAAACGAGTCCGACTTACTTCGTTATAGACAATCCATGACTAGCACAGAAGTCCAACAACAAACAACCACTCTGGTTTAGATCAGGGAGGCCGTTCCTAAGTAAGCCACTAGGTAAATTCAGAGAGTACAACTCATCAGGGTTGATGCATTATTCAAGAAAAAGGCTTCCCAAGAGGGTCAGTAACAGCACAAAGCAGAAAAAGAGGGAGGCATTGAATGCAGCAAAGTAAGCCAAAGGTATGTGCTCAATGTGTACAAGAACTCACCTGTGCTTGTAGATGTGAAGGCCTCTTGTCTTCAGGCTTGCCTTCCTTCTTGGTAGGTTTCTCTGCTGTAGATCCTTGAGGGGGGTCAACCTTCTGTCCAGATGCTCTGCCCGGCATACTGTCAGGTAACTGCATGAAGAAGAGCTCCTCTCTGCCAGACAGGCTGATATCCTGCAGCAGCTCTACCAAAGATGGTGGCTCTGATTTGGGCAGCTGTGTTCTGCTGTGGCCTGCTCTACTCTGAGCCCTACAGGACGGAGGTCTGAACAGAGGAGGGTTCTCTGCACCTGCCAACATGACAACCACAAACACTTCAACACAAGAACAGGCTGCAACAGATTACTTATTGATCATGCACAGACATGGAGCCTCGTGGCAGTACAGGCAGGAATGGAAGTCATTTTTGTTCCATACACTTTCCGTTCACACAATGTCAACCATCTTATCTCTCACAATAGATGGTCCATATAAACATTTGGCGTTCATTCGGTCTGCATGCAACAACGCTGAGTGCTTATCATGCTGCCTGCTTTCAGAAGTAACTCCTTACATCCCCCCAGCCTCCTCCAGTATTAGCATTTAGTCCTACGCAAATGTTGCATGTTTACTTAATATGTGTTCAATAAAAGTTGTGTATCTCAGACTCTGTCAGGGGGGTTGTTAGCTCAGTGATAGTTTGTGTTAAAGTTTGCTCAGATTTGTTTCAGATCCAGAGCATCACAAGTAGAGACACACCGCCAAAATGAAATGCATATTGCTGAAATAGATGGTTAATACCTTAACATGAGTGTCCTTAATGAAATGAGCTCTTTGTTTACAGGCATGTAATGTGACACTGTTAGTGGTGAGACAGTAGCGGTAGTAGCAGTAGTAGTCCGAGGGTTTTTTTCTCACATGTTGTGGTGGTTGTCAGTGTTCGACTCTTACTGAAGCTACTGGACTGACACAGAGGCAGCTGGATGGGTTTCAGCTTGTCATCATTCCTCAGCCCGGGATCATCTATGAACTGTAGGTGCAACATATAACATTAGTTATGACCAATGATGAGATGGGTGATGCTGAGACAGCAGCTTTCTGCTTGCAGATGAGACAGGAAACAGACACATTAAACTCCTTAAAAAACAACTTTGTCCTCCAAGTCTAGAAAGAGACATTATTGTATCAGTTGTGTCATGGTAAATCAGAGTGCTGTGATGCACAGTTAGGTGCAGCTTCTTAAATGTTAATTAGCCTATGTGAAATAAGACCAGCCTTTCTAGAAAAGCACTCTTAAATAAAAGACTGAAAAAAGCCAGCAGTTTTGGACCCCTGCTTTAGTTTTATGATATGATGTTAAAGTCAATATTCTCATATTAAAAGGTACACTGTGTAGGAATTCTTCCCATCTAGCGGTAAAATTGTATTTTGCATTCAAACGAATAGTGCTCTCTAGCGCCTTGCTTTTTCAAATGCGTGTTGCAACTTCAGTAGCCGTTACGTACCAGGAAGCTATGACAACATGTCAATAAGTCTGATCCTCCATTATGAACTAAAGTGCAGTGACCAGCTCCTCTCACTGATCTCCTTCTCCGTTTCAGCTGGTCTCAGTCACGTGACGCTGGCTCTGAACGAACACGCGTTGTGGATTAGCGAGACAGGTAGGCTAGTGCTCTATGTCCCTCTCAGCGATTAGAGTTTTTCAAAATGGCGGAACAACATGGAAGTGTCCTTGGACTTGCCCGCCCAATGTAAATACTGATAAGAAATTCTTCGCTTACAAGGATAAGTCAGATCATTGGCAGAGGTCATTTTACACCAATGAGGACATATTTGTGAATGAAGACACTGATTTTAGCTAATATAATATTTAAAACACTACACAGTGTACCTTTAACAATGGATCAAATGACTATCTCTAATGTGAAAGGTGCCACTCGTAGCCAAATATTTTTCTTATGAGTGCGTAGACAACAGACCAGAGCTAAGAGGAGGGTTAATATATTGGACTTGCAATGATAGGGTCCTTGCTGAACTGCAGCGGAGGGATAGTAACACAAAGAGGGAATTTTGTACAAAAAGACTAGGCTCTCTTTGCCAGACCCTCCTCCAAAGCGCGCTGAAGGAGGGTCTGGCTAGTCCACACAGCATACAGGGATGAGAAAAACGTGCTCTGGTTTATTGGCATTTCTTTAAACCAATCAGAATCGTCATGGGCGGTGCTAAACTCCGCACAGAGCCGCTGCAAAATAGTTGTACGAGAGAAAACTCAGATTGATCAGATAGTCTAGCTAGCTGTCTGGATTTACCCTGCAGAGATCTGAGGAGCAGTTAACCATAGTCCTCACACATCCACCAGAGTTTAGAACACCAACACAAAGGAAGGGGAAGGAAACAGAAAATTCATGGATCCGGTAGAATTTCCTGCAGCACCGGAGCAATCCCAGAAGTGGAACGCGAAGAATATAGACTACAAAAAGACTAACTGTGGAATACCTACTTGATTTGCCTAAATCAGACTGCTGAAGCTGCATACAAACTTCAGGAATAAAAATGACTAGTGTTGTCAAACGATTAAAATATTTAATCACGATTAATTGTATTAATGTCATAGTTAACTCACAATTAATCACAATTTATCACACATTTTTATCTATTCTAAATGTCCCTAAATTTCTTTAGTCTTTGGCCGGCTCACAAGCGGCGTGCCTGTTGTTCTGTTTCCGGTCTAGCTAGATCCGGTGTGGTGTTGTAGTTTTTCTAACGTTACTAGTTGTTGCAACAGCATGTGAAAAAAACTACAAAGTTTTCTAGGGCAAAAAGAACTTTAATCTCGCGATAAAAGAATTGACGCCGTTAAAATGGGTTTGCGTTAACACCGTTAATAACGCGTTTAACTGACTGAGCACTAAAAATTATAGAAAGAAAAATGATTATATGGGCACCTGACTGTTGTTTTAAGACAGCCTTGAACAATTGTGAATGTATCCTCTTAAGGTACAGCAGCTAGCAGGAAATACTCACATCATCTCTCTGTAGTTTACTGAGTATCTCATCTTCATCCTCCTCCGAGTCTTTCCTTTCTTTCTTCACCAGTTTACACACAGGAGAGGTGGTGGAGTCATGCAGGTCTATAGCACCACGTAAGCCTGAACAGAGAGATGGGCTGATTGTGAAGGATGCTCAAATTCCACTGAAAAAGAAAGTAAAAAGAAAGAAGTTGTGCACCTGTTTTGCGTACGGTGTCAGCAGGACCCTGCTCAAAGATGGAGTGAGACTGGATAGTCTGAGGCCTCTCTCTCCTCCTCCCTCTGTTCTCTCTCCTCCTCTCATCCCTCTCTCTTCTCTCCTTTTTTGGAGTCACACGGATCTCTTCCTTTAACCTGGGCAAGAATCAAATGTGATATTTATAATCACAATACACTACATACTAACAGCACACAATATGCAAAGTTTAAAATTAATTAATAAACAGGAGACTGGCATTATCTTATTGATGGCCACTCACTCATCTTTGCTTTTCCTCACAGCGTGGACATTTGGCTCAAAAGTTTTCTTCAGAAAAAAGAGAACACAAAGAAATACAAAACATTGTTAATACCAAGTATTTCTTCATTGGGATTTAAAACAAAGGTGATGCAAATACATGGAATATTTAATATGCTATACATTTCTAGATGCCAGATTCAATATGACTTATTTTGCGTGTTAATGAAGATAACGATAGCTCTTACCAACGAGCAGAATACCTTTTTTTAATTGTGACCCTCCCATTAGTGCCTACATTAAAGCAGCCATCAGACCAAATGAGTTTCTAAAGACCCTAATGTTGACCCGGACCTTCCTGTGAAAGAAGGAAATGTGTTTTATCACCGTGTTCAACAATATTGTTTTAATTAGTGATAGACTGATTATCGGCCCTGGACGATGATCGGGCCGTTTTTTTTTGGCAGTTTGCAGATTACCTGTATCTGCATTTTATTTACCTGATAACAGATAAAGTGAATGAATTAAAATGACTTTGGCTCGGCTACAGCTCTGTGTCTGTACTTCGGTTTGACTCCCCACTGAGTCTGACTTCATGTCCCCCCCCCCCCCCAACACTATCTGACTCTCTGTTACTGGGGATAATGTTGACATTTTCTGATTTATTAAATAATTGCTTAAAGCATTTAAACACAGTTTTGTGTTGGAGTTTGTAATATTCCAAAATCCTAATTTTGACTTAAAGATTTTCATTTTCACTGTAAATGCATATCTGTTCCAAATATCGTTTTCACTAACTACTAATAATTGATATCGGCCTTAAAAAAACATTATCGGTCGTTCCCTAGTTTTAATCCAGCATGAAAGAACTTAGTCTATATCCACGACATTCCACTTCCAGGATGTTGTGGCTAAATGGTGCCGGAGATGTAGACTAGTGGAAAACCAGGATAAAATACAAAAAGTACATTTCAGGCAGCAATTAGTTTCAAGGAGTGCAGTTCATCTTGTTTAATCGGTGATGTCATATACCGACCAATATAAATATATAGGTTTTACTTTGAATGAGCATGTGACCTTTATCAGTGTTTTAGGTTATTCAGCAGGTAGAGGGCTGGGATCAGCACTCAGCAAAGTCAAACTATGTCAGGATCTGTGATTCTGTACTCTGTACACAACTGTATAAGTCTTGTGTGTGTCACAGTGTGGCTTCAGATGATGCTTCTGGCATGAGCAATTTGATTGTTTCTAGGTGTGGACAAGCTTTAGAAATCAGTGGTGATGTAGAATGGGAGCCTTACACCCACATCACCACTTTTGCAGTGAAAGGTTTTAACACTCCATTTCACATGTTGGAGACCTAAGAGAATAAGAAAAACAGTGTTGTGCTTTGTTCTACCTCCAGCAGGGATAGAAAACTAAAGAACTTTTAGGGGTCTTCCCTCTAGCCTATTAAGCCCTGGTATTCATTAGTGTCTTCTGTAGGTCTCCACCTGCTGCTTGTTTTGCCTCATTTTATGTTGTGTTCTAGTTCTGTTCTGGCTAGTATATATCCACGACGTTTCACTTCCGGGATTGCTCCATTGCCGCCGGAATTTCCACCGGATTTCTGTTAGCTTCCACTTTGTTTGTGAGGACTATGGTTAACTGCTCCTCAGATCTCTGCAGGGTAAATCCAGACAGCTAGCTAGACTGTCTGTCCAATCTGAGTTTTCTCTCGCATGACTATTTTACAGCAGCTCCCTCCGGAGCTTAGCACCGCCCATGACGATTGTGATTGGTTTAAAGAAATGCCAATAAACCAGAGCACGTTTTTCTCCCATCCCAGAATGCTGTGTGGACTAGCCAGACTTCCTCCGATCTGCAGCGTAGTGGATGGTCTGGCAAAGCCAGACTAGAAAGAACTAAACTATTTTGGCCTTGAAACAGGGTTCTCTGTGTTCCAGCATGCAGCTAAATCAGGTGCCTCTCAGCTCAAGGACAGCCACCTTCCAAGGGAAAAGGGACTGAAGCCCCCTGATTGATTTGGAGCCTTTCATTGTGCAAACAAAAACAGAGTCATGTTTCTACACTACTGTTTCTTCATCAAGTGAAAAAAGATGGCTTTATTTGCCTTCAACTATGGAGTAGTCTGCTTGGTGATTTAACAGACTCTAGAGCTGTAGGCACTGTTACATCAACAACATCTTAAGACATCTTTTTAACATTGCTTTCACCTTACGAGTTTTACCTAACAATTACTTTATATTGTCTTTTGTATTATCTTTATCTTGTTGTATTTATCCGTGTTTTATTCTTTTTCATGTAAATCACACATATATGAATTGTGCAACAGACTTACTAAACACATGGTTTACTGATATGGTGCAGAAAACTACACTTGAGCAGTAAGGGAGCTTTCAAAGTTTGGTTTGGAGTATATTATCCTATATTGCAGTGTAGAGTGTATGGGAATCCTGTGACGCAACATTAATTTAATTACATTTTGAATTAATTGGATTCTCTACTTGTAGGCAATTGTAATGTGAAGTTAACAGTTTTTGATGCCCAGTCTATAAATGCGTTTATACGGGAAAATGGCGTGTGCCATACAATAGGCATACCTTTGATTTTTTGAAGACTCCCCCCAGTGTCAGGTCCCTGGTTCTGAGTGACGTCAGTCTTCCAGGTGGAGTGGGGGAGGACACACTCCTGACCCGCCCTGGGAGTCCTCTGCCCGCGGTTAAACTCAGCCCTGTCCCGCTGCTGAGGCTGGAGGAGCCGGGGACACTTGCTGTATCCCCAGAGTCGGTCATTTTGTGTTATATTTTAATAGGCTATACTGGTTATTTAGTATCTGTAGGTAAGGGATTTCACGTAACAAAACACCCTGTTTTTACTGTGCACATAATCAATAACGTTACAGTTTTGGACCCATTGCGCGTCTATTTCGAAAGTAAAGCCGTCTCAGCGGAGTGATTTTACTGTAACGTTATTTCTTAATCTGTCCGTTACTCTTCCGCTCTGTCCAACAAAGAGATTTCGTAAACGGTTGATTAGCTAGCTAACACACGTAGTCTAAACCGCACTGGTCCATATAACGTTACAGAAGACAACTTAACAACAACTTATTACCCTCCATTTTGATCTCACTGGCGGTATCGAAACAGACTGCGCCAGAATGCAGAACAACACTCACGGAGATAAAGACGTTGCGTTTGAGCAAACCGATACCGCTGGTTGTTATTAGTAAGTCTGACGTTAGGTATATTCGCTCTCGCTGCAGTGCACAGTAACGTTATCCTTCCTGAAGGCTACATATAAACAGAGGTCATCTCTGACACATCCTCTCGGTCGTAACCCAGCGCAGTATCCTGGCGGTGGTTGCAGAAAAACATACAAACGTTACAAATGTTCAACCGGTGACATTATTCTACCAGATCCGTTTTGCCACCTGTTTAACGTGTCCACTTTAAAAGGATCTAGGAGGTTAATTTCCTTCCGTAGCTACTGCACCGCTATTGTTTTCCTTAAATGTACTACACGAGTGGAACCACAAGATGGCGGCGTTGGAGAGAGATGAAGGGGTCGAACAAATTCTCAGCTCTTAAATACTTTTTTGTCAAAGTGGTGGTGGAACCTAACTTCGTACTTTGATATATAATTTCTGTACTGATTTACAAATTAACAATATTTTTTTTTAGTCTGCATTCTCTTGTTTTAAAACGTAAAGCACTTTTTTCAACTTCATGTTTTAAAAAGTGTTATTTAAAGCTATTAGTAGGCTAGTACTAGTGCAATAATAACTACATAGATGCACTACTACTCAACAATCTATAAAATGGTATTGTATATAAAATAGAAAATAATGATTAGCTCTCCCTCAACCAGCCACATTGAAATCCAATGATAAAAAATGATGCAATGCAAAGTAATGTCAATAACATCAATCAGCACTTACAGGGAGCACTCTGCTGTAAAATGTATTTTTACTTTTCAAACCTTGAAAATGCTATATTGCTAATAATGCAGGACATTTAGGCTACTTGATATTGAGTATTTCTACGTTGAGGTAAAAAGTCGGCCAACAATATTTCCCTCTGATATGTAGTGTAGTAGAAGTATAAAGTAACATAAGATTAAAATACTCAAGTACAGTACTTGAATAACACAGCTTGTTAGGAAAATGCCATATTGCCTAACAAGCTCATATTGCCATGCAATAGACAAACACCATGCTCAATGAGGGGGATGCCGTATGATGTAAAAGGATGATCCTGGTCAATGTTTTTGCTATTCTGCCAATACTCTGCCAATATAGTAAAGGAACCTGATGAAGGGGTAATGGCTGATGCAGTGCAGTGTCAGCGTGAGGAAACTGGATCCCACAATCAGGTTTTACAAGAACTTCTGTAGGTGTCAACTCACAGAAACCACATATTCCTGTTTTTTTTCTTCCTAAAATGATCCTCCTTTTTTGTATGGCAATTTTGCCTTTATTGGACAGTTGACAGTGAAGAGGCAGACAGGAAACAGGGCGAGAGGGGTATGATATGCAATGACCGCATATTTACCATTAATGATAGTATGTACTGCATTTTGCAAAGTGTATTTAATAGGATGGAAGTAAGAAAAAAAAAAGAATAACATGTAGCCATACTAATATATTATTTCTGCTTTGTATTTTAATCACGCAAAGCCTGAGTGCAGGATAAAAGTGATGCCTCGATTTTACATCAGAAGACAACTGCTTCCTAAAGTAGAGCAGATGTAGATGCAGACCATATGTGCGTCAGGTTTTTCACCATGTTTCATACTTTTCCCAAACCCTCACTAACTGCATCTAACCCCCACACAATAAACCTGTCTACAGCTATCATAATCTTTACTGCTTATATAACCTCTTTCCTATCCTGCTACACTGAGGCCCGTTCCTCCTGCCTGAGCACAGAGGAGTTAATCACCCAGTTTAAAGGCCTTTACACATATACAGTGACACAAATAAATGTCACGAAATTGCGAATAATGTGGAGGCAAACTTTAACGCGCCTGTTATTCAAGTTAATTGCGACGCAATTTTGCGATATATTATTAAAGTTCTACAATAAAATTTAAAAAAATAGAGTCAAGATCAAGCGTTGATGACCTTGTGCTCCTTTTACTTAATAAAAAGAAAAAAGAAATACATGGCTATACCCAATATTGAAAAAAAGGAAATCCACAACAATCTCCACTGTTCCTTTATTTATGATGAAACTCTTCTTTGACCCGATACACCACCTCTGGGCTTTTTGAAATGATAGCTGTCAATTAAGGAAGGCTATAAGAAGATCAGTGTGGGTGTGATAGTGTTGCTGGTGATCAATCATAAGTGGGCCAGTGTCTCCTTGGGTTTATTCCTCCAAATTGTCAAAAGTCAACAGAAATCAACTTCGAGAGCAGAGTTACCTGTGAGAGTGTGCGCCCTCTAGGGCTCGCCAAGCAGGCTGTTCTATGCACTTACTGCTCAGTTTTATACAACTCTTTGGCCACAACTTTTAGCCACATTTAACATGAAAATCCCAAGTTATAACATTGTGGATATGACAGAAAATACGGAAAGCAATCATATTCCAAGGGGGGGCGAGTGCCACCCTGTGCCCCCTTCAAGCCCCGTCCCTGAACCAACTTCGAGAAAATGTATGGGATATTTTGTAACATTTTACATGTGATGTACTCTTTGTAAATACAAACAGTTTGGCTTTTTAATTGTTTGCAATGTATTTTTGTACTGTATTGTTCCTGCCCAGGGGTGATGCAAATTATACAGCTAACTCTGGCTAAACATTTGTGCTGTGCATGGCCCCTGCTAAATAAACTAATAAACTAAAACCAACTAAGTGAACTTCTGTCTTTAGTAGAACTTTTTGGAAATCTCAGAAACACTTATGGTCAAAGAACTGACAGGAGACTGAGGGTGAAATACAGGACAACGTGGAGCAGCTGGAGCTGGGGCAATTACCGTGGAGTTAGGAACAATCAAACTCACCTCATATAAAAACAACCTGTATCTGTATAGCTGCAAGTAGCTGTGGCCAAAACTACAGAAGTTCTTGTAAAACTTGATTGTGGGATCCAGTTTCCTCACGCTGACACTACACTGCATCAGCCATTACCCCTTCATCAGGTTCCTTTACTATATTGGCAGAGTATTGGCAGAATAGCAAAAACATTGACCAGGATCATCCTTTTACATCATACGACATCCCCCTCATTGAACATGGTGTTTGTCTATTGCATGGTTACTGGTGCGCGTTTGACTTATTAATTTGTTTGGCTGTGAATGTATCTCTGATCCAGATATTGTTGAAGTCGTGTTGAAACTGTGAACTGTAGCTTTTATTCCCCGCCGTGGGAAGTTAATTACTGAAATAGCTGTGCGCTCGCAGAAAGGAGCAGGGAAAATAACCCTCTCTCTCGTTAAACAAAACCTCAGATTCTGCTGTAACATCAAGTTAAGTGAGAATCTCGAGTAAACGGAGAGAGCGATTATTTTCACCACCACAGAGATCAAGGTTTTAAGTGTTTTCTTTCTATCAATCATGTTTCCCCCTCCTTTCTCTCTCTCGCTCTCTCCCTCTCTCATATAGCAAAGTAGTTTAGTGTGTGCCTTTGTGTCAACCACACGTTAATCTGAGAGCTAATGGAGCTAACTGACTAGCTTAGTCACATGGTGTTGCAACGCAGCCCACTGCCGCCCTCTTGAGGCTGAATCATGGATGTAGCTTATGTGCAGCTAACACAGCCTAGCTTCAATGAGCTAACGGCTAATCTGGACGTGACCAAGCAACCCCCAGGTTTCGTCAACCCCCCCTCCTCCTCGCACTCTCCTCCTTACACACACACACACACACACACACACACACACACACACACACACACACACACACAGTGCGTCTCACTATCTTTGTGGAGCCCCGTCATTGACATAATGCATTCCCTAGCCCCTTACCCTAACCTTAACCATCACCACTAGATGCCTAACCTTAACCCTTACCCTCACCCTAACCATAACCTAATTCTAACCCTAATCCTAAAACCAAGTCTTAACCCTCAAACAGCCCTTTAACCTTGTGGGCTCCAGCATTTTGGCCCCACAAAGCTGTCGGGACCCCACAAGTATACTGGACTCCCGGTTTTTGGACCCCATGAAAAAGTTAAACAAGAACACACACACACACACACACCCAGACACAGAGACATGATCACTACATGTCTGACGTTTGCTTTGTTTTGTTGTACTTAAAAGAGGTATATTGGTTTTGATTGATCAAAGGATTTTGATTGGCCAGTGATACTCCTGAAGTTAATACATTCTACTATACTTTAATTAGCAGTCAGCTGTGATTATTTGTGTACTTATTGTAATAATTGCTGGTTGAACACAGGTCATTGCTCGAACTTCACCCTTCCTTTTGTTTTTTTAAAGAATCAGATAGATTAACCAAGTTAAGATCTGTATTTTAAAGGGAACACCACTAATTATTCACAGTTCAATATTGGCCCCTGAAGTTTCAGGGTGGTGCCCCGTTTTGATTGTTTGTTGATTTGATAAAGTTATTAATAACCATATTCATAACTTGATTAATATTGATAAAACATCTTTGATAATTTGCCAATAATTAGATCTGTACACTTACAAGTACCCAACACCATTAATGCATAAGTATAGTTCCTGTTTGTGCATGTGTGTGTCTTTCGGGCCTCTGAGTAATGTGTAAAAAATAACAGAGAGTGTCTTCTTCTTCCACATCAAATTGCTCTTCTTTTTGGAGTAGTTTTTTAAAAATGTCAGTAAAAAAAAGTTTTTGTTGTCATAGTTCAGATTTATCTAGTCTCGCTTTGCCAGACCCTCCTCCGAAGCACACTGAAGGAGGGTCTGGCTAGTCCACACAGCATCCCGGGATGGGAGGAAAACGTGCTCTGGTTTATTGGCATTTCTTTAAACCAATCAGAATCATCATGGGCGGTGCTAAACTCCGCACAGAGCTGCTGTAAAATAGTCACGAGAGAGAAAACTCATGTGAATCTGAAGACATAGGCCCTGCACATTTCTGCTGAAAACTGTTTTTGCAATATCGTGCAACGTCCAAAACCAACTTTTTCGAACTCGTCCTATGCCATGCGACCGATCTGCATGAAACCTGGTAAGGCAAGGCAGCTTTATTTGTATAGCACATTTCAGCAACAGGGCAATTCAAAATGCTTTACATAAAACATTAAAGAGCATTTAAAAACGATAAAAAAAGAAAAAAATCAAAATACCACTAGATAAAAGACAAGAATAAAACCGACAGTGTAGTATAAGAAATGAACAATTATTTAAAGAAAGGCAACATCAAAAAGAAAGGTCTTCAGCCTTAATTTGAAAGAACTGAGAGTTGCGGCGGACCTACAGTTTTCTGGTAGTTTGATAGTCTAGCTAGCTGTCTGGATTTACCCTGCAGAGATCTGAGGAGCAGTTAACCATAGTCCTCACAAATCCACCAGAGTTTAGAACGCCAACACAAAGGAAGAGGAAGGGGACGGGACATCTGAAAATGGACATCCGAAAAAAGTGAAATCTGGCAGAATTTCCAGCAGAATGAGAGCAATCCTGGAGGTGGAATGTTGTGGCTATAGACTAGGCGTTCGTTTAACCACATGGTTGACTGTATTCCTATGTATTTTATGCTTTTGTGTTTTACTATGATTTACTGTGATTTATTGTGCTTTTTGTGATTACCGATTTGTTATAATGTATTTATTTATTTGGCCTGTGAAGCACTTTGTGACTCTGTCTGTGATAAGTGCTTTATAAATAAACTTTACTTACTTACTTACTTACTTACTTACTTATGGTAAAATGATTTGTGTGGGATTGTGCACATGTTGGCACAATATAATCTAAAATGTTTTAGAACTAGATTTTGACACAGGGGTCTCTCAAAGAGAAAGATTCCACAAGAATACATAATAATGCAGGCCCCCTTTTGCTTTAGGAGCTCTTGTGGGTCTGAGGCTGCAGGGTGGTTGCCTGCTTTGCCTCTAATCCAGCCACTGCTGGACAATTTAAGAGTAGTGACTCCCTGTTCTGTTCACCAACCTACACCTGTCTGAGGGTCACTGTGCCATCAATCGGAAATATCCGCATTTCTGCTGGCACCAGCTCACCCTACCAGTTAACACACCACTGTATGAGACTACAGAGTCAATTCATCTGCACTTCAAAATCTCATAATGAGCCCAACCTCTGACCCAATAATTGTAAAAACCATATACAGATTTGACAGGAGCATGCAATTCAAAAACAAGTCACACTAACAATACTTTCATAGTACCAGCAGGTGGCGACTCTACTCCACAAATCAGTACAGAGGTTCAGGCCATCAGTAAAGTGTTGTTCTCTCTCAGTCTATTCCACTAAGTCCTCTCTGGTTCTCTCTTTTTTACCTCTCAGACAAGATCAAAATTTACCACAGTCACTCATATGTGAGTGGATATAGAAATTAGCAAAATTAAATGTAGATGTTCACATAACATGTAGTGACATGGAATAAAAAGTACTTAAAGTATTCTGTGAAACAATGACAGAAATTCAAAAGAAGTCTTAACATTATACTATAGCTTCATGTATCCCTATTTAATATACTGTAATATTGTGTGTCCAAAATAGAAAAAGTTCATTGGATTAGCAACCTTCTCCAAAGCTGTTACACCAAGTGCACCACTCTTTTTTAAGTTTGTCTATTTTTGACATTAACATTCTTCAAACCTGTATATTTTTGTTTAAAATAGAAATATAAAAAAACTCTTTTACCTTATAGTTTTAGATATTATTTTGTTAATACTTCACATTTCCATAATTACCCAACAACTGAGGCTGAGAATCTTCATCTTCCTTTGTACAAAACATCCCGTGTGGAGTTATTACAATGAAAACCTATTTAATGGATTCCTCTGTAATTTTTATGTAAAAAAATAGACTTAGAAATCTCCTGCTGTCTAAACTATATGATTTTGGAGAAAAAAAGATAACTCTAAATATGATTTACTGTAAACATGCCAATTATTTCTGTTTCTCTACATGTCTTTATTTTTATTAAATTATTATTGTTGTCTTCAATGTAATTTCTTTTTTATGTTCAGTGAAACTATTAAACTAAACTAAACTTAAACTAACCTTAATGTTTACTACTTTGAATTTAAAATATTTTCTTGCTTAAAGCTTTAGTGTGTAACATTTTTATATTAATAAACGTCCGTTACATTCAAGCCATTACCAAATGAGTTGCTACAAAGCTAATTAAGACTATAAGCTCCACACAACTCTCTCTGGATGTCTCAGTATGACTATGTTCAGAAGATTGTGGTGCTCGGAAACTCGAGTGAAGATAATGACCTCTTCTGAAATTCCTCATGAAGGAGACACAAACTACACACTATGGCTTTAATTTGTTTTGGTGAGCAATGTTAATGTGAGGATCGATACAAAGCAGGTTATCAGTGATTAGGAAGGCTCTTTATGCAGATGTGGGCACACATCTTTTTGTGTAAGTAGGTAGCAATCTGTTTCTGAATGTAAGACATTAAAGAAATGCAGATGATGCAGACAGCATTTTTTAAATCTCATAAGGATTAAGTACAATCCCATAGTCTTCAGAGCATTTTATTAATGTACTTTAATGAAAGCTAAGATGGTTTCTGCTATCTCCCTCATCAGTCACACAGGGAATGAGGTGCAGTATAACGGCCAGCCACAGTGGAGCGAAATGTATCATAGTTATTACACTCACATTATGTTTGTATGTAATGTAATGTATCCTCTGTGTCTGCACAGCATAGCACTAAAGAGCAACTAGACTTTTTTTAATTCGCTGGCATTGATACTAAAACCTCTAGTTTTTTTTTTAATCTTGGAATTGTCCAATGTCAGATTCATTTTAGTCAAATGTTTTTTTTACACTTCTTTAATGCATACACCTTACTGATACAACCTGATTTCTAAACACTGCAAAGAAAAAAACAACTCCACATTCTCACCAAAAAGTATTACTTGAACTTATCTGTTATGTATTGTAAACGCTTTGTTTCTACGCCCTGCTATGCCCTGCAGTGCCCTGCTATGCCCTGCAGTGCCCTGCTACGTCCTGCAGTGCCCTGCTACGTCCTGCAGTGCCCTGCTACGTCCTGTACGCCCTGCTATGCCCTGCAGTGCCCTGCTACGTCCTGTACGCCCTGTTATGCCCTGCTATGCCCTGCAGTGCCCTGCAGTGCCCTCCTACGTCCTGTACGCCCTGCTATGCCCTGTAGTGCCCTGCTACGTCCTGTACGCCCTGCTATGCCCTGTACGCCCTGCTATGCCCTGCAGTGCCCTGCTACATCCTGCTATGCCCTGCAGTGCCCACTGCTATTTCTAGTCTGACTTTTAATTGAATTTAATTGAATTTCGGCAACTTGAAATGTCAGAGCACATGGAATATTGTCTCTACTGCAATACATGTAGACAAGATGAGTGTATGGGCGTCTGCCTTTGAAGACTCACATGCACACTCCCATTAAGTCCATGAGGCCTAGTGGGGGGCCCACTCCCTCTGTTTACAACATTATAAACAATAGTAGGGCTTATCCGAACAGCCTTCCTCTCAGTGTGAGATTGGCTGACTCCACTGCAGCTTTTAAATGCCCCCTTAAAACTCATTTTTATAAGATGGCCTACACCTTACTGTGTCTTCTCTTCCATTATCGCAACACTGCATATTTCCTCTTTCTGCTACTTTTTATGGTTTTATTTGACTTTTACTTTGAGCATATCCACATCAGAAACACAGAGCAATCAGCTTTTTTTTAAAATAAAAGATGATATCAGCTCAACCGTAGTTTGATCATGTACTGCATCCCATCATAGTTCATTTCTAAGATGTAAACACCTGAGGGGTCTAAATTAATCCATGGAAATGTATCCCTGTAGTTACAATATATTTCCTCCATAGCTGTCCATCATGCAACCTGACAGAGCAAGCGTTCCATTTCTCTGCTGCCTCGGTTCAAGGCTGATGTTTAATCTATGAGAAGAGATCGCAGGTGCCGTTGATGGGACAGGAAACAATCCCATCCATATGCATGAAGTGTTAGTGGATTCATGTTTGTTGTGAGGTCCTGTCTACTGGGACTGACTGAGACGGAGAGTTATCTTAGAAGACTCACCAAGTATTGGTAGATATAAATAAGATTAGATGAGCAAAGGCCAGTGACTGACCTGGTTATCACTGGATATGTTTACATGCAAAATAAAGTCAGTCAGTCAGTAACCTGGCTACAAAAGTTTAATGAGTCAGCTACAGACTAAAGACATAGATTACCTCTAAACCTGGATGGTATAGAGATCAACTGCATATTTAAGAAAGACAGGATTTTATACAAAAGGCCATCTTGGAGTCCATTTGTCACCAGCCTAATAGCAATTGATGTCAAAGGTCAAGAATGTATGCTGCGTTCATGCCACTTGGGAATAACAGGGACCGCTCCCGTGATTACGTTGTTTTTCCGACTGCCAGCGTTCACATGGTCGGGATGCGTGTTCTTCTTCTTCTGTTATATTGGCGTTTGGCATAACAACTTGTTGCATGACTGCCACCAGCTGTTGGCCGTAGCCGAGAGCATCAGGTGGTGAAAACATGGAGGCCACAATAACTAAAGATCTGCTGCTGTTTTCTTATACGAGCATAGAAACAGCACGTGGACAGGTGTTAGTTTGTGTTATCTGCAGGACAACCAACGGGAAAGGACACGGATAAGGTGTTGTTATATATACATGGGCCTATTCATGAATAATTTGAAACATGTTAGGTTTCTTGGCAGAGGCATTTGTCCACAATAAACAGTTTGTCATTGAAATATGTTTAGTGAACCAAAGTCGCCTCCATCAAACGTCAGTTGTCATCAACGCGTCACCAACTGGGAAACTCGGTTAGCCAAATCTAGACCCAGTTTCCCACAGGAAGTGACGTGAATGATGACGTTTTCATGATGTCTATGAACACAGCATGTTTCTTTACTGTTCTCCTCCCACAAATGACAAATGCTGTTTGGCATTGCTAGAAACAGTTCTCACCTGGTTCAGATGTACTGTATACATACCCTTATGTGTCTTACATACAGGAATAATAACAGCACATTTTAAAAGAAGGGAGGAAGTTAAAGAGCTGGTTAGCAGGGCAACAGGAGTCATGACAAATATTGTGTCCCTTCTTCTGTATTCTAATATGGGTTAGAATACTGACACAGGGACGTTTGGAATCCAAGGTGGACAGCCTGGATGCTGGAATCATATTAAACGCCAAGCTGTAATTAACAAACAGAACGCTTGCAGTGGCAGCCTCAAGTTGTTAAATAACTGAGGGCAACATAATGACACTGCATCATCAACAGACCTATTTGCCTTACACTGATAAGGTTCATGGGCAACACTGGACGAGTGACTGCAAAACATGCACACGCTCAAAGACCATAATTATAACAGATGTTGAGGGAACAGGTCTATAATCATTCAGGCAGTTTGGGTTAGATGTTTTAGGCATAAGAACAAAAAAAGCAGACTTTAAACATGCTGGAACCCTGCTCTAAAAGTGATAAGTGACACATTTGAATTAAAATAGGAGCAAGCCTTCCCATTGACACACCATTTCAGGGTGGCGGCCTAGATTAAGTCTGGCCTTGCAGTCTTTCTACTGATTTGTCTTAGCTGAAGGTTCCTAACCTAAGGTTCAGTAATTTAAAAATGGAGGCATAACACAATCTGATGCTGAAGTAGAATGGCAGTGGGGCATAGCTGGTGTCAAACCTGCATTGGAATATCAGACAGTAGGAGAACATTTAACGGAACTATCCATATCTGTAAATCAGATTACAAGGACAGCTTTTACCTAACAGTGTATAGTGTGCTTCCTCTACTTTATTGGCTAGGCAGTATTAGTAAGGCATTAACCAGCCCTCCAGCATCACAGCCAGTGCCTGAAGGCATGGACATTTCCAGGTTCCTCTCTGTCATCTCCGCAAAAAGTTATGTTGAATAGTCTATTTTACAAATATGAGTTGTGCTTAATGTGGTTGGCGTTGGACGGTGATGGCATGTGGCTATGAGTCCCTCATCAGGATAGGGAAATCAACTTGCCAGTCTCCTGCCGACTCTGCTAGACTGAGCTAGCTAGCCAGCTGATGTAAAAATCAGAGTAAACACTGAGGAAAAGGTGGAGAAGATGAGCTCAAACTGGACGGGCAGGACAATCTCTGCATCTATCTCTATCTCTCCATTACAGTGTGGAGGAATTGATCACCGGCTGCGACTTCTCTGCCGGGCATCCTGCTAGCCAGTGTGCAGGCGTCGGACGGTGGGCTGGGTGGCCTCTGTGTCTGTTTCCAGCTGGATGTTGGGAGCTGTGGTGTCCTTTCCCTGAGTCTTGGCTGGATTCTGGAGTGCCGGTGCCATTCAACCGGCTGACTCTTCTTCTGTGTGCCGACCTGACGGCCACATTCTGAACATGACGAATCATGCACAAGATCAAAGAGCTGATGGGAATACATTTCACTGGAATTGTACCTCATACGATTCCATGTGACAAATAAGAATTGATTGATTGATTAATTAATTGATTATTTGATTGATTGTAAAACTGCTTTGCTCCTCTTTCATCACCCTCTGCTGCATATCAACTGTAGCAATCACACTAAACACACTTAAAAAATCTGCTCAAATAGCAACATGTGCAGTTCATGTGTGTGTGTGTGTGTGTGTGCATTTGCATGTTCATAGTGTGGGCGGTCGACATAAGTTCCACATCTCCAAGGTTCTAATTACAAGTTGAGTTGAGAGGAAGAACCAGATAGATAACAAAGCGACATCCATCCGAGTGTTGACCATATGTTACCCCTGCTAGCCTTTAGCGATTTAATGTCTCAGTGTTTTACTGCCGACACATATGGTGCTAGCACTTTTCCTGCTTTGTAAGCCATGAGCAGTTTAATTACCTGCAATTAAGATCCAGCTCATTAGATGAAGAGGAGGAGGAGGAGGAGGACGAGGACGAGGACGAGTATGTGAACGCGCATGCCAAGCAAAAAGGAAAAAAGAGGAGTGTGGAGAAAGACTCTCCAGCTGCTAGTGGTTCTGCAGTTACACTGTTATGTGTTATATAGATGTGCATGTGTTTTTGTGTTTATTTAGTTTATAAATCGATCAGTTACGTAATTTCACAGAGGCTGCTTTAGTATGAATGTCCATCTTTACATATTTTGCCTTTCTGCACAAGCCAGAGTGTGTTCAGGATTATACTGCAAAGCTGTGTGTTTGCATGTCTGTAAACATGGGATTGAGTTTGTTGAGTGAGGAGGGAGAGAGGGAAGGTGTGTTTGTGTGTGTGTGTGTGTGTGTGTGTGTGTATACGTGTATGTGTACGTGCATGTGAACGCAGCAGTGTCGCCCTAGTCTGTGCTGCGCTGACAGTGATGTATGGGTAATTTAAAAAGTCATTCTTTTCCACAGAGCGGTCTGCAGTCAGGCCAGCCAACCGCAGCCCATTCCCCCAAAGCACTGAGAAAACTCATCTACATCCACTCCAGCATTCTCACTCTGTCTCTCACACACACACACACACACACACACACACACACACACACACACACACACACGCACACACACACACACGCACACACACACACACACACACACACACTAGAGGTCTGATCGGGCAGGATTTTTCCGTCCGAACCCGGCCCGAGCCCGAGAGGCATTAAGATATTTATGTCCGAGCCCGACACAGTTAAAATCTCGTTTTTTTCTCATAGTAATGACACATGTAGGCTACGTTTGTTTGTGCGAAAGCTTTTATTAAGCAGCTATAGGAAGGCATTCGGAAATGTCAACAGATGAGCGCATCAGTGCACACGGGGGAACAAGCGCACGTTAATAAGCTGTTTAATTTAAAATGTTCAACGTGTTAACCTTTCCTGCTTGCTTCGAATCCGACCGTGATCAGAAAACAAGGGAGACTGGTTACCTCCAGGGCCGACGTTATACAACGTCGGGGTTAAATCTTGATTCTGGTGAGCAGAAGAATGAACTTCTCTTTCAGTCTGGAGATTATCTCAGACAGACACACACACACACACACACACACACACACACACACACACACACACACACACACACACACACACACACACTGTGTACAAAACTTAAACTTATTCACCAACTCTGCTCCGGTCGCATCTACACGTCTGCTTCCTCTTTCTCTATCTCTCTTCTGTCCACTTTACACACACACTGAGCTCTCTTAAAGGAGCCGCAGCACCATTTTACAACAAATGCCTTATCGCTCTGATGTGACCGAGCCCGACCAGAACCCGACCATCATTTCTAAATATCTGTCCGAACCCGGCCCAGCCCGTCGGGACCCGTCGGGCTCGGGTCGGGTATCCATGCCTTAACACACACACACACACACACACACACACACACACACACACACACACACACACACACACACACACACACACACACTGACATTACAGTGTATAAACACATTTTAATTCTCACATTTCTCATACAAACCAGTTTTGATTAACTTTAATTTATTGTCAAACGTGTTATTCTCATTTGTGTATATTTGTCTGTCTACCAACACACTGCTTTCTTTAAATGTGAACTTATACTTTGCTATGTGACCTCAGTGCCTCTAGCCTGGAAGTCGGAAGTTAGAAGGTAGGTCAAAGGAATCCCTTACAAAAATCTTAAGTACAAATGTATATAAAGTTATGAACTGTTCAGATACCACAAAGGTAAAGTACAAAGAGTTGTTATGGAGATGAGACACCGTCTTGTCTCATCGCATTGGTGTAAACTGGCAGGTTTTAGAACGCTGCAGATCGGCTCATTGCAAGAAGTTACAAGTTTCAACTCCTCTCTTTGCTCTGAACTGGGCTTTACGTGGAGAGCAAGTGCCAGAAGTCAGCAGCGTTGTCCTGGAAACCACTTAGCTCGTTTGTTTTGCACTTCAGCCTCTGGCACTTCATTCTATTGCTGAGAAAGAGGAGGTGTGTGTGCATGTTTGTGAGTGTAGATGGCGCCATGTGATTCTAAGGGACTGGCTACAAGCCTAGACATCTAGACCAGCCTGTCTCCAACAACTTTATCAAGTTTGACCCCAACTTCTTTCCGTTATCGCAGCACGGATGGTTACATTCGTGTGATACGCTTGGCACGGCTGATGTTAGCAAAGATGCTAGTGCTGAGACAGGCTCAACAAGCCACAGGCAACATTCTGCAGAAGAAGAGGTCAGCTCTATCTGAAAAGTCTACCTGCTAGTCTGCCTGAACAACTGTTTGAATGAAGACTGTATGATTGGTTGACAGGAGGCATGTTGCACAGATGCACACTTTGTGAAATAATTATCTTTAACCAATAATGTAGAGACTGTACCCTCTGTCTCTTCACATAAATGATGGCATTCTATTTCTCAAACAGGCCTACTTATCGTTGCATTCATTTGAGTGTATGTTACTATGCACAGGTAAGTGTTTTTTGTGACTTTATAGCAGACGTTACTTTGTAACAGTCGTTGGTTACTGCTAAATATGTCTGCACTTCATATGGATGCCTCAACAAATTAAGATTGTTATTGAACACTTGTTTATTAAATGTTAATGATTGAGATAATACAACTGAAGAATGTGTTTCTTATAACCAGTTTGTCATGCATTTATTTATTTCTAGTAAAATCCTAGTATTTTAAATTTGTGATTAATCGTGATTAATCACAGCCCATTTATGTGATTAATTTAATTACATTTTTAACCTATTGACAGTACCAGAGCTGATCCTGTGATGGTGTGGACATTTCTGTTGCCTGTTTTGTTCATTTCTGTTGCCTTGTTTAGTTATTTCTGTAGGGTTCCTGTGTTTGTATATTTATTCTGTATTTTTCTGTCTTGTAAATGTATCCTGTGTTGTGTATTTCCCGGTTTATGTTCTATTTCCTGTTTTATTTTGATAGTCCTGTTTTCTGTCTTGTCTTGTCTAGTTTTACTTTCTGTTTTCCCGCCTTTGTTGATTGTCCTGCCCCGCCCTGATGTGTTTCACCTGTTGTATCACCTGTCCCTCATTAGTTCATTATTTAACCCCCGTGTTCCCCTTGTCGCGTGTCAGATTGTTTTGTCTACGTTTGCCCTCATGTGTTCCCGTGCCGTCAGCCTGTGTGTCTTTTTTGGATCCCGCTGCGTTTTGTTCCTCAGTTTTTTCAGCCTCTGTTCTGTATTTTTTATTACAATAAACCCTCGTGTAAAAACCTTCTGCCTGCCTGCCTCTCCCTGCGTTTGGGTCCACTCTCCCCTGCTCCACTCCAGATCCGCCCTATACGCTCACTACGCAAGCTGCGTAGGGCCCCGCAAATTACTCGAGGCCCTGCCTCCCCCTCGTGTCATAGCGCGTCAATTAATGTTTACAACATCCATGACAAAATGAAGCGAAACTATCCTGGTCACGAAAAGAGGGGAAAAAAACCACCATGAGAGTGAATTGCGGGAACAACAATCAGGTAAACTTGTGTTCTCTCCTCCAAGTTTGATGTCAGCAAAGTAAAGTTATGTTTATGTGCATTTCTATTGTGTTTTTTTTCGGTCTTGCTAACCTAGCTGGGCAGGCAGGCAGTGCATCTCTTGGTCTGTGTCTAGCTGCTAATGCCAGTCACTTCCAGGTTTTGTGACTTTGTGCCTGACAAAAGTGAGAGTAAAATACAGTTATTTATTACGTTTGATAAACGACAAAGTGCAACAGTGTTTGTTTACTGCAGCTCGGAAAAAGATAACCGCGTTGGGTGTGTTATCATGCGTTAGGCGCGTGCACAAAATGAAACGCGCATTTTTCAAGCAGAAATATATGTGAAGACCAGACAGACTGTAGGCTAAAATATATGGGCGTGAATGATTAGCAAAATTAAAGATGGAGAGACACATGCTCATTACCTTGGGCAGCACACACAGAATGAGCTAATGCAGAATGTGAGTGGCAAAATTCTGGAAGCAATAGTGACTCAAATAAGAGACTCAAAGTACTTCTCTATTATCTTGGACTGTACACCTGACATTAGTCACCAAGAGCAAATGTCCATTATTCTGAGAAGCGTGGCTTTAAAGGGAAAGCCAGAGATCAAGGAGCACTTCCTTGGCTTTGTGAATGTTGAGGCTACAACAGGTTTAAATCTGTCCACTGTCATCTTAAATAAGATGAATGAGCTGAAGATTTCATTTGAAGATTGCAGAGGGCAAGCTTTTGATAATGGGGCCAACATGAAAGGCAAGAACCAAGGAGTACAAGCCAGACTGCTCAGAAAAAACCCCAGAGCCGTGTTTGTCCCATGTGGAGCACATACTTTAAACCTTGTAATTGCAGATGCTGCCAAATCTTCAAAAGATGCAGTAGGGTTCTTTGGACATGTGCAAAAGCTCTTCACCTTCTTTTCAGCTGGCACACAAAGATGGAGTGTTTTAAAGAAACACGTGAAGATAACCATGAAGTCATGGAGTGACACAAGATGGGAGAGTAAGCTCAAAAGCGTTCATGCAATAAGGCACCAGGCATCTGAGGTTTGGGAGGCATTACTGGAAGCCAGACAGACAATCAATGATCCTGTGGCCAAAGTGGAGGTACAAGCACTTGCAGAGAAAGTTGGGTCCTACCGCTTCTTGATTTGCTGTGTCGTATGGTGTGAGATACTGACTATTACAAACATGGTGAACAAGCTCCTCCAATCTGCTTCAATGCAGTTGGATATAGCAGTTAATTTAATCTTGAATGCAAAGGCTTCCCTCACTATATACCGGGAAACTGGATTCTCTGAGGCCCAGACAACAGCCAAAAGCATTTGCGAAGTAATGAATGTGGAGGCTGTTCTGAAAGAGAAGAGACTGAGAAACAGCAAGAGGCTTTTCAGCTATGAGGCTCCTGATGAACCAGTGACTGATGCACTGAAAAACCTTGAAGTCATCTTCTTTAACATGGTCGTCGACTGCTGTGACATCCGTGGATGAGAGATTTGAAACACTCAACCAGGTGAAATCCAAATATGGAGTGTTGCTAAACTTCAGCACTGCCTCACAGATAGTGAATCTTTAAAGGCTCACTGCATGGAAGTTCAAAATACTCTAACCTTCAGAGATGACTATGACATCAGTGGAATGGATCTGGCACACGAGATTCAGAATTTACCTGATCTGCCATCAGATAAGATGACTGCATTTGAGTTGCTTTCATTTCTCTGTGAGAAAAACCTGGAGGAACTCTATCCTAATCTTTGGATACCCCTAAGAATTGGAGTCACCCTGCCTGTAACAGTAGCATCATCAGAGAGGAGCTTTTCAAAATTAAAGCTCATCAAAAGCTACCTGAGGTCTTCAATGTCACAGGAACGTTTGAGTGGATTGGCCATCATGAGCATAAATCATGATGTGGGGAAACACCTGTCCTATGATGACATCATTGATGATTTTGCCTCAAGAAAGTGCAGAAAAGGAATATTTTGATGGTACGATTTTAATTCAAACATTCAAATGTTTACACATTTGTAATATGTAACGAGTAGTTTAAATTACTGCTTAACTATGTGATATTCTTCGCAGTTTCTTCTAGACAGTCCAAATAGTCTGGTGGTGCCATACTGATGCCGAAAATGCCCAGGCTGTAGAGAGAACCAAAGTTAATCTTGTGTAATGCTTATGTATGTTTGCGTTAATATTCACTTATTTAATAATATTTACTTGTTATCTTAATATTATAGAAAATACTCTATTCGATAAATATTGTTTGTTTGAACCTCATTCTGTTCTATATTGTTGTACTTATTCTTTGACTGTTTTGTTTAAAGGAGGGAGGATTGTATTGGGAGCACTGAAGTGTCAGGTGTGACTGTGTGGCAATGGCAAATGGTTTGCATAGCTCACGGCATCACAGGTCAGGAAGAGGGCCCCTTAGCAGAATTTTGCTTAGGGCCCCAGGGAGATCAGGATCGGCACTGGACAGTACTAGTATGTATATTTATTGATTTTGGAATTCAACAGACACAGCAACATCAACAACAACAGAAAAAGCAGATGCTGCAATGTATACAAATTAAAATGAAAGAATTATAGAAAAATATATGAATGATTACATACAAGAGCAAAGTACATACAGATTGAACAAAAGCCAAGCAAGTCAGAGTCTAATAAAGAATGCAACCGTCTTCAACGTCTTCAGAATTTGTCGAGTTATGATTAAGGTCCGATTCAGTGAGTGCTGGATCAGTCACAGCCGAGTGTATAGCAGCTGGGATGAGGATCAGCACCTCTAAATCTGAGGCCATGGTTCTCAGCAGGAAACCGATGGAGTGCCTACTCCAGGTAGGGAATGAGTCCTTACCCCAAGTGAAGGAGTTCAAGTACCTTGGGGTCTTGTTCACGAGTGAGGGGAAAATGGAGCGGGAGATTGGCTGGAGAATCGGCGCAGCGGGGGGGCAATATTACATTCACTTTATTGCACCGACGAAAAGAGAGCTGAGCCAGAATGCAAAGCTCTCAATCTACCGGTCAGTTTTCATTCCTACCCTCACCTATGGTCATGAAGGCTGGGTCATGACCGAAAGAACAAGATCCAGGGTACAAGCGGCCGAAATGGGTTTCCTCAGGAGGGTGGCTGGCGTCTCCCTTAGAGATAGGGTGAGAAGCTCAGTCATCCGTGAGGAGCTCAGAGTAGAGCCGCTGTTCCTACGCGTCGAAAAGAGCCAATTGAGGTGGTTCGGGCATCTGGTAAGGATGCCCCCTGGGCGCCTCCCTGGGGAGGTGTTCCAGGCACGTCCAGCTGGGAGGAGGCCTCGGGGAACAGATCCAGGACTAGGTGGAGGGATTATATCTCCAACCTGGCCTGGGAACGCCTCGGGATCCCCCAGTCGGAGCTGGTTAATGTGGCTCGGGAAAGGGAAGTTTGGGTTCCCCTGCTGGAGCTGCTACCCCCACGTCCTGATACAGGATAAGTGGACGAAGATGGATGGATGGATTGTTCAATTGGATGCACAAACAGAATAGAGACAAGCCTGGGTTGTGTTTCGACAAAATCCCATCTCAGAACACAAACCCAGAGAGAAGGATATTGCGAATTTGTGCAATTATGAGCCGCACTGGTGGACTACACTGACACTGACCACCCATGCAACCAACGACATGAGCCGTGCACAGCCATTATGTTCATTGTTCAACATGAAGCAGGAGGAGCTCTGTTAAAAGTCAAAAGTGTTATGGTTGTGTATGTGTTTCAGTTTCCTGTTTTATTTTGTAATGTGTTTTCTCCCTTGTCATGTCTTGCTTTACTTCCTGCCTTGTGTTTTCTTGCCTTTGTGATTGTCTGCCCCACCCTGATTTGTGTCACCTGTTCCTGAGTCCTGTTTTCACCTGTGTCTTGTTTCCTCGTTACCTCTTGCATTTAGTCTCTGGGTGTTTCTCAATCTCAAGAATGCAAAGAAAGGAGTTGTGTTCTTGGGGAGAACGTTCTTGCTGGTTGTTCTTGGAAGAATTAACCCGCAAGTTCACAAGCACAGAAAACGCTGTTAACAGTTTGAGACAATGGCCCAATCCCAAAGTCCGGACTCAGACTCACGGACTTTGGTGCGCGTCCTCGCGAAATTCGTAAGGACTTAGGGTTGTCCCAGTGTCGAATTTCAAAGTGCGTGAGGGTTTGAGGACACACTTACCGAGCCTTTTCCGTGAGTCTGCATCACTGCAGACTTCACCAAAGGGAATTACCGACAGTTCAATGCGTTGTGACGTTTACCGCGGAGACCATAGAGAAATCTGGAAATTACAAAGGTAAACAACAGCACGACCACGGAGCACAGACCAACCTGTTGTCCATCTTGTAAAACGAGTTTGAAAAAATGGGGAATCAGGCAGCCGTCTTCTGTGCCTTGGCCGTGTGGAAAGCAACAAACTTAAAATGAAAATTCCCAAACCGGCAAGTGTCAGCAACATCTTTGTTATTAAACATCGCCACGGTAACGTGATCTCATGAAGTGGTGTCCCACTCCCATTTCTACCTATCTGAGCCCATGTGGCCTCACACACTCACTCACTTAGCACCTGAGATCAGTTAAGTCTGTGAGTCTTTAGTCCTTAGTCCTCAGGGCTCACTTTGGGATTGGGCCAATGCCTTCTTGCTGTTATTGCTCAACACTCCCAGCACCGAGGCCACCAGTGCTCCAAAATAACAGCTAGAAATAAAAACCACAACACTATAACCACTTTGTATTAAAACAATCTCCGAACAAGAAAACCTCATAATGCTACAACTATTGCAATGATATTGAAAAATAAAACTTATTGAGCTTTAATTTTATTGTTTATGGTTTAGCTCAAACACCCCTTATTTACTTATTCAAAAGAGTGGAACGCGATCCCTACTATTATTAATGTATTAGTTTAAGTCTTTTAAGTTTAAATAAAAAAATAAGTAGGTCTATGCACTGGTGTGCCCTATGTGTCCCTATTAGTGTTATGTGGAATTATCATTTCTATATTATTGTAGTGCACTGTATATACCCAGGGACAACAGATAGAAATTAGCAATTCAAATTATAAAGGTTGGTGTCTCCCCTTTAGTCTACATAACATGTCATAGCATGTTACCACTTCATGTACAACTGTTCATTTATCATACAGACTGAAACTCAACTTCTAATGAATCAGAAAACAAATACACAAAAAAATATGAACTAAATACTAAATCTAATGTATAGCTTATGGCATAATTTAAACAAGTCTCCCGAAGAGAAACGGGTATATCTCTCTGCCCCGCTTCTGCCTGCTGCGCTGTGTGTGTGTGTGTGTGTGTGTGTGTGTGTGTGTGTGTGAAGCTGGTGTGTGTGTGTGTGTGTGTGTGTGTGTGTGTGTGTGTGTGTGTGTGTGTGCTTGTGGAGTTTAACTCCTAAAAGACAGTTAACCACAGGTTCCCGTTAATCTTATGATGGACATGTGTTGTGATATTTAAACAAACGAACCGTCAACGGCGAAATAAAAGCCTCTTATTTACGAGACCGGTCTGAGAGACCTCCAGCTCACAGCGGGCCCGCAGGCGCAAGCTGGCTGCCGCGTCACTTTATGGAGCTCCTCAACTCTGAAAACTTTGGAGAAAATTGTCAATTTGGCAAAGATTTTCGCAAGACTGCCTATATTCGAAATCTAAACCGTTCATTTCTTGTCTAAAATGTTCTCAGAAGTAAATTTAGTGATGAATAAGATGGCGAAAATTGTTTAAATTGTCCCGTTTTTGGTCTGTCTATGTACCCGACCCTCACTGAATGCCGAAATGAATGTTGGGATATGGGTGATGCCAAGTTCATACAAATTACCAACCAATGCATCCTCGGTAAAATGGGCGTGTCAAGAACATTTCTGGGAAGCTTAACTGTTCTTGGTGAAATGCGAACTTGTGTATTGGGACAGTACTTTGGCAACACGAGATGACGTTTCACAGGGACACAAGAACACAAGTCAATAGAAGAACACCGATTGAGAAACGCCCTCTGTGTTTCCTTTGTCTGTTATCAGATCATTGTACTGTTTTGGGTATTTGTGTGTGCTTGCATTTCCATGTTGCTGGGTTCCTTGTGGTTTGATGTCTTTAGTTTTTCTGGTGTTTTTGGAACTTGTTTTGCCTGCCTGCTTGCCTCAGGACTTCCTTTGTTGTTTGCACCAGTTATTAAATCCTCAAACTATCCACTGCCTACCCGTCTCTGCATTTGGTCCGCTATTCTCTGAAGCTGTTACAAAAAGTTAATGGTACATACACAAGACATAACTCAGGTAGGCCAGATAATACATAACTGCCCTTCTCTTGAATTCCCAAAAATGTTTCTGTATCTTTCAACAAACATGCAAAATACATCAGTGGACTTCAACGTTAGTGTAAATTTTAAAACAATGTACCATGTAAACAGGCAACACCTTTTTTGTTGTTTCTCTGTATTATTTCAATAAACATGCAAAATAAATCAGTGGGCGTCAGTCTAAATTTTAAACTACTACAACCATGTAAAGATTGGCAGCATCTTGTTCTCTTGTCTCTCTGTATATTTCAATAAACACAGCAGGGTGCGGAACAGGACCACGACGAAAGCTGCAACCATGATTTAGGTGCCCCCCTAATCCAAGGAAAACTGCAGGGCGAAAAAACATAAGGACTCCGGGGAATAAGCTCCCCAGAGCTAAGTTAGTAACAAGCATTTCTGGGACATGGATGCACACAGATGGAAAGAGAGAGGAGAGATGAGCTCAGTGTGTCAAAGGAAGTCCCCCGGCAGTCCAAAACTATAACAGCATAAGTAAGAGCTGGTCCAAGGCAAACCTGAGCCAGCTCTATAAGGGTTGGTAGATGAATCTGATGACTATGAAGAGAAGGGGTGCCATGTATTTAGCTATACACCCTCCCCGCCGGTCTAGGTGAACGCTGCAACTCCTCACTCCCTAACTATAAGCTTTATCAAAGAGGAGAGTTTTAAGTTTACTCTTAAATGTGGTGATGGCGTCTGACTCCCGAACCCAGACTTGGAGCTGGTTCCACAGGAGAGGAGCCTGATAGCTGAAGGCTCTGACTCCCATTCTACTTTTAGAGACTCTAGGAACCACAAGTAACTCTGCATTCTGGGAGCGCAGTGTTCTAGTGGTACAATAAGGTACTATGAGATCTGTGCCTAATGTTGGCAATGTTACGCAGGTGAAAAAAGGCTGTTCTTGAGATTTGTTTTAAGTGGGCGTTAAATGATATATCCTGATCAAAAATAACTCCTAGATTTCTGACAGTAGTGCTGGAGGCCAGGGCAATGCCATCCATAGTAGCTATATCTTTGGCTAATGAGGTTTGGAGGTGTTTAGGGCCCAGCACAATAGCCTCGGTTTTGTTTGAGTTTGACATCAGGAAATTGTAGGTCATACAGGATTTTATGTCCTTAATGCATGCTTGAAGTTTAACTAACTGACTGGTTTCGCCTGGCTTGATTGATAGATAGAATTGGGTATCATCTGTATAACAGTGAAAGTTAATTGAGTGTTTCCTAATAATATTGCCTAGAGGAAGCATATATAAGGTGAATAGAATTGGTCCAAGCACTGAGCCTTGTGGAAAGCCATGGCTAACTTTAGCATGCCTCAAGGATTCATCGTTAACAATGTAACCTAGCACACCCACAGTCTCCCCGCCGCTGGCAGACTCCTTCGCTGGGAGGAGAGCTGACTGTAGCTGACGGTAGCTTCTCTGGAGATGGACAAGCAAGAGCTGGCAAGTTAGCTAGCTAGCTTATTGATCTCTGGAGTGAGCGCTGCCGCTGGCCACCAGTTGACTGTTTGGCTCATTTTATGTAACAAGTATAGTATTAAAGCATGGCGAAATTATCAAGCTAGCCAGCTAACTAGCCAAAAACAGTAAATTAAATTCATCATTGTTTCGGTTATTGTTTTTCTGCCACCACAATGCATGCACAACTGCAGTGCAAAACCGTGACATCCACTCCAAACTAGTCTATACAACAACGTAATTATTAGTTTCATAAAACGTCCCTGAAATCACGAAAATGTAGGCTTTTACTACAGACATTCCTTTTACTTACGTCGCAACCACTGATGTTGCTGTTTAGAAGTCTCGTATTGCCAGACCTCCAGATCTCCACAGTGCTGTGTCAGCGCTGAAGTAAGTTGGCGAGTCTGGGTGATCAAATCAGTGGCTCTGAAGCAGTAGAAGTGTTCATTTCTTATAACCTCTTCACAATAAAAGTTCCCTGTATTTCATTATTTAAAAGCTTTTATTATGAAGCAGCAACATCAGGAAATGTTGGGTATTCATCAGCAATAACTTAATACGACTATACAACACAAACATGAAACGTAAAATAAAGCAGATATAGAAACAGAACTTCAAACCACATATTCACAGATTCAGTAAGAAGCTACAACATACTGAGAGCTGAACACAGATACTTTTAAAAACCTTTCTCTCCTGCAAAGGTCCCGGCGCCCATCAGTAGACATCCATATTTCGGCACAGAGAAAAGACTGTAGGCAGCGCTTATTGATTAGTCATCAAACGTGAGTAACAACTGAAATGTATACACACAAACACACACAATCAGCCTACCGGTATTTGCAAATGGAAATGATGTACGTGTTTATTTGCATATCGAGCAGGGAAGTGAGCTCTGATCACAAGTGGTCACACATCTCCACACATTTGGAGATACAGTCTACTGGCAGGTGTAAATACGCGTACTAAGAGCGGGCCACTTGTGATTGGATCACTCGGATCGGATTTTAACACCAGGTGAAAACAGGGGAATTTGGTGTGTGAGTGTGTGTGTGATTGATAATCCTCAGTCATATAGTGTGGCAGCTGTGGAGGTCCTGTAAAGGTGCCTGTCCATGATTCAGGGGGACCAGCCAGGCCAGGCCAGCCAGATTGATGAGGGGCCAATGCATGGGTTTGTCTTTGTTAATTTTCAAGCAACAGCTAACCCACACACTGCAGTGTAAGGGAGGGGGGGCATGGTTGACAGCTGTGTGTGCGCATGTGTGTCCGAAAAAGAGCGAGAGAGGCTTGAGTGGATCAAGTACCCCCTTACCTGCTGGTTTAATAGAAAAATAAAATCCCCTCAGCCATAGGTGCTTTAATGAATAATAGGCTGGTTGACATGGATTGATTGCGGTCCATTGGCAAGCTTGATCAGAAAAGCTTAAAAAGCTTCCTCAGAACACCGTTTCCCAGAAGGCTGTGGGAAAATCCATGGGCAAAAGACCACACAAAGTAAACACTTCTTCTTACAGTACATTACGCTCTACATGATAAGATAGTTCCAGGTCAATACTCTGTTTTATGGCCTGGAATGGTGTATCAAGTGTGTAGTTGAGGAAAAACTACAGGCTGGCTTCTTAATAACCCTTAAACCTCTTAGTTCAGACCAAAATTGTCAGCAAAAGTTGCAGCCCAGATCAACTTTTTGTTGAAAGAAACAGTGGTCTCATTAAAATAAAGGTGGCTGTACACCAAAAAGCTAAGTGCCAGAAATGTGATGTGCACCTCTGTTTCACATCCACAATAAAAAACACTAATTCAAACAATAACTCATACACCACAAGGCTATCCCCTGCAATAATATTGCATTATGTTCCTTATTTTACTTATCATACATACTATAGAAAACCTTGGTGTTTTAGTACCCTCATAGCACATTCAGTCATTACATGCAGCTTAAAAAAACAATTATATTTGGGCCGTGCAAGGTTATTATAGTTAAAGTAAAATGTTTAGTTTTAGTTTAGTTTTTATTAGTTTTAGTGTTAGTTTTAGTCTTTTTTTGTAATATAAGTTATATTGTGAGGGCCAAGATTAAAAAAGGTCAGAAAAAGAATTGTGTAATAATAACTCAACAAAAACATCATAAAATTTTAGAAATATGTATTCACAATATATTCAACAATAACACCAGTACATCAAATTTACATATGGTCATGAATATGTAAACAGTCTAAACAAGACACTGCTACAAGAGCAAAATGTGTAAGTGAAGTATTCCAGGAAAAAAACCTAAATAGCCAACAGACTAAAGAAGACAGACATGAACAGGTGTTTTGAACTTTGGTTAAAGTGGCAAACGTTTTGAAGTCTATCGACTTTCAGTATCAATAAAAATATTATCTCCCGCTTCCTACCGCTTGTGGTGTTCCTGCGTATGTACTAACCAGCAGCTATCGGGTTGCCAGTGAAAGCCCTCCTGTAGGGTTCTCTGTCCTGCTGTTGTCTCCGTCATGCTGCCTGGCCCTGTACCCATACGTCCTGGCCCTGTACCCATACGTCCTCACCCTGTACCCATACGTCCTGGCCCTGTACCCATACGTCCTCACCCTGTACCCATACGTCCTCACCCTGTACCCATACGTCCACGCCCTGTACCCATACGTCCATGCCCTGTAAACATACGTCATGCCCTGTACCCATACGTCCACGCCCTGTACCCATACGTACATGCCCTGTACCCATACGTCCACGCCCTGTACCCATACGTCCATGCCCTGTAAACATACGTCATGCCCTGTACCCATACGTCATGCCCTGTACCCATACATCCACACCCTGTACCCATACATCCATGTCCTGTACCCAAACATCCACGCCCTGTACCCATACATCCATGTCCTGTACCCATACATCTATGCCCTGTATCCATACATCCATGCCCTGTAACGGGGTTAGCTTCTGTTTCGGGTAAAGGGGGCTTTGCGTTCTCCTTTACCTTGTTAAGGTAAGCTAGGTCAACCTCCTTGTGCGCGCTTCTCAAATGTACTTTCAAATTTGTGGGATTTTTCCCTTTAATAAATTGATCACATATTTTACCACCTTCCACTGCAAGGCACTTGCTTTTATCTGATACACATAAGTTCTAATCAAATAGGACACTTTCTTCAGACTTTCGGTACTGCCACGACGCCATGGACTAAGCTGTAAGCTGTATTCAATTTGCCATGGAATGTCGGAATTTCTGGGTTCCCAGTCCGAAACTGTATATATGTCTATGGTCATAAATGTCAACTCTGAAAGATATATTTGCTCTATGAAAGATGTTGACTAAGACCAAAACTAAGGACATTTACTCTATAATTTAATTTTATTTGTGTTAGTTTTTCAAACAGACAATACAGTTTTAGTTAGTTATTGTTTTTATTTTTATTTCAGTTAACGACAATGTTTTTTTCCACCTAGTTTTCGTTATTTCGTTCGTTTTCGTTAATGATTATAACCTTGGTACTATGCATCTTTCATTGATTACTTGGGAAGGTAGGCAAACTGTAGTGGGTCCAGTGATCTGGGAAGTGAGCAGCAGATGTAATCCTTAACCAGCTGTTCAAAGCACTTCATCTCTACAGAATTTCACTTCATCTCTCTAAATTCAAGTTTTTTTTTTTTAAGTTGTTGCCAGAAGAGTGCCTTGGACCTTTCTTCTTTTTTGAAGCATAAACGTTGTTTAACTCATCTGATAGAGATGCATCAGCACTTGCGAGGTATTTACAACTGACAAGTCCTACATTGTTATTCTCACTCCTGTACTGAAAAATGTTTAGTTTCTTTACATTTCTTCAAAGATTGAGATAATTTAATTTTATTATTACAAGCATTACAAGCAATACAAGGTATTTTGTAGTTACAATTGTGTAGACAATAGCCTTTACAGCTCTGTCCAAGACCTCAGGTAGCTGTTTTACAAACCTGAGTTAAGCAAATTGTCATATGGCAAATAAACAGTGTTTATTTGCCATATGACATATGTCTTGCTCTGCTTCTCTCTCTCTCTCTCTCTCTCTCTCTCTCTCTCTCTCTCTCTCTCTCACGCACACACACACACGCACACACACACACACACACACACACACACACACACACACACACACACACACACACACTGGTCTAGTCTTACTATTGAGTGGAGATGTGAGCCTTATGGCTCCCCTGCAATCTACTGACATTGATCTGAAAGAAAGATCAAACCAGACACTCCCAGGAATCCTGCTTTTCATTAACTGTGTGTGTGTGTGTGGGTGTGTGTAAAGGAATGTTGAAGCATGCACATTTGACTGTGACGTTCACATTGGAAGCATATGTAAATATTTTACTGTGCACCCGGAGTGAGTATGAGTGCAAATCTGCTTTTGGTAATATTTCTGTGAGGTGCGTATGCATCGAAGTGTGACAGAACCTCTCTCTTCCAGTGTGTGAGGGTGTGTATCAGTGTGGCAAAGTGTGTGTGCCTGTGTGTGCATGGGTCTGTGCAAGTAGTTCCTGAGTGGCACCACCAAACCTGATAGTGGAGAGACGGGCAGGCAATCAGACTCCATCCAGATGACTCAAAGCCAGCAGCGTCTCCTTGTTTTATCAGTTAAAGGACAGTTGGACAGCTCCAGCACCGTCTTGTATACAGCAGTGCTCTCCGTCAACCATTTTGCAATAGTAAACTGTATAAAAAAAAAAAGGGAAACAGAATTCTTCTTTGATTGTGTATTCCACATAATGTTCATATTGAACATATCTACACTAATATTTTTCACTTGGTTATTCCTACACGGGAGCGTGCCTATGTTCCCACATTTTGTTCCCACACAGTTTGTTGCGATGTTATGCATTTATCCACATAAACTGCAGACTGTTTGTGGCTCTGGAGGGGATTTTCTGTTATTTTAAGGATAACAATGTTTGAAAGTCAACAGCTGTAAATGTAAAAGAAAATCACCACGTTTCCATTGTTTTCTATCCCACAACTGCGCTGCTGTCAGCCACTCACCTACCAAAAGGTATAAGAATGATGATGTTTGTTGTTCGGGTTCGTAAAACAGCGGAATACAAGGCAGAAACTAGATCCTAGACCTTACTGGTTCTTAAGTCCCTGACACACCAAGCTGACAACCAGGAACTGCATTGTCAACAAGCATATTTTTTACTGGCCAAAATATAAAATTGCAGTTTTTTTTGTAATTTAGGCCTAAATAACAAAACTGGTAACGCTTTAGATTACAGCCCACAACGTACAGCTTAATTACTCGGAAATGATGGTGTACCAGTACAGTATGTACCAGTACTTATATGTAGGTACTGGGGAACATATAAAGTTAGGGGCTAATCATTGGGATCTTACAAAGAACTTCTACTGTAGTTATTTTTTTACCTACTGGGTACATACTCTATTATTACATGGTGTATAACCTACTGAGGAATAATCTGGATGTTTGGGAGGAAATTAGAAATAATTTATACTTTATAAATTAAATACTGTAGTTATTTTTTTTACCTACTGGGTACCTATACTAAAGTTATTTTTACCTACTGGGTACCTATTCTTTCTGCATTCGTTTGAGGGTAGATGGAGGCGGTGGAGTCGGGCTCAGACATACATGCCGCAGACCGCTTCAGAAAGCGGCTGTGTGTGTCCATGACCATGCACAGAACATCAACACCGGTACAGGCCTGCAGCTGTTCGCGGACACGGAGTGCAGAAAACGTGTCAGAGCCTCCTTAGTCTCGCTTTTCCAGACCCTCCTCCAAAACGCTCTAAAGAAGAGTCTGGCTACTCCACAGAGTATTCGGGGATGGGAGGAAAACGTGCTCGGGTTTAATGGCATTTCTTTAAACCAATCAGAATCGTCATAGGCAGCGCTAAACTCCTCACAGAGATGGTGAAAAATAGTCTTGCGAGAGAAAACTTAGATTGGACAGATAGTCTAGCTAGCTGTCCGGATTTACCCTGCAGAGATCTGAGGAGCAGTTAACCGTCAAGGATTGAGAGTAGAGCCTCCCAGATGGGTGAACTGAGATTCAGTTTCCTGCTTGTCGGTTAATGGTTAATGATTGGTTAACATTTAATTTCATTGTGCTTTCTTAAGGCTGGCTGCCAAAAATCGCCACATACTTCTTACTTAATTAATTAGCCTGAAGTAAACGCTAGCTATTAGTAAACAGAAGTGACGTGGTGGCTGGCGTTCTGGTGTACGCCAGTGTTTGTGTTTATGTGTTGGCCTGCCCCAGCAACGCTCCAATGTGCATACAGCAGAGAAACAGAAGAAAGTAGCTGCAGCTTCACCAAAATGAAGACTGAAAAACAGAACTATTTTGGTACAAAAATTTACTCTCTATGTGGCGGATAGCCCTCTAAAATGAACTCGCCAAGCGGAAAATTCATCCGCATTTGGCGACTGGCAAATTTTGGACCCTGTATGTACCTGTATTTTACAATGTTGAACAAATGTGGGTTATGACTGGATTCAAGACAAAGTTCTTCTCAAAAAACCCAACAAATAAATTAGTGTAATTGGGTGCACAAATGGTGCCCATGCTTGTACCAGCTTGTATCAGTTGGTTAGGATGGTTAGATGTACGGTTCCAGTATTTTAAGTAAAATCCTAGGGCCTCCAAACCACCTTCATGTGGTATATTAGTATAAAGGCTTGTGATGTCGAAAGTAAGCAGAAAGACATCATATGTCAAATCATTAAGACATGACATTTTGTCTATAAAATCAGTTGAATCCTTGATGTAGGCTGGCAGGGTCTGAACAAAAGGCTTAATGTGATGTCCACAAACTTTGATAATGGAGACCATAGAGAATCTGTCTGGGCCATAAAGGGACGACATGGGGGATTAGTGACTGATTTATGTACTTTTGGCAGAGTGCACATTATGTTTGCAAAATAAGAAATTAAATTCAGACTAAGTGATCCAGACTCTCTGCTCAGTTTATTTCCTGTTGAAAAGGAATAGTGGGTCATGATTTAACTTTTTATAAAATCTGGCATTGACACACAAGCAACCATTTGAAAAGAAAATGCTGTAACTTGTAATTTTACATTTTTCATAAATACGCCACTTTAAGGGATGCATACCTAGACTAAACAGGAGGTGGCGCTACTCATAAGAAGTGACGGTACTCATGTGGACAAAAGATGGAAGGGCCTGTACTCAGTACTGGTGAGTTCCGACCCATTTCCGGCACTGTGTGTGAGAATGTGTGCATGTAGGTGTTTTTGTGTGTGTAGCTGACTGTGTGTGGTGAATTTGGCCTTCTGCTGGACTCTTCTGCAAATATGAACTACTGTATGAGAGCTGCAATGAGGATTGTGTAAACACAGCCTGTTGGCTAGTATATGTAATGCGTGCGGTAGGATAATCAGAGTTTAATGGTGTTGTATCGGCAACGTTAGTTAAAGAAAAAAAAAAAAGAATCAATCTCTCATTTGCTCACTAGTAGACTGTGTATGTGCATGTGTGGAAACCTACCTACTAGGGTAGGCTATCTATTGATAGTATAGATGGAATAGAATCATGCCGGCGCCACTGTGCAGTAGTGCAACCACTGATCCAAAAAATCTAATCACAACATGACAACTCAGTTTCTCCAATTTTAGACCAATTTCCAAACTTCCATTTCTTTCAAAAACAACTTGAGAATGTTGTACTCACACAATTACAATCAACAATTTAAACACACATGGTGGTGTTCCAGTCTGGTTTTAAAGTCTGTCACAGCACTAAATCTGTACTTTTAAAAGTTTTTAATGAACTCTTATTAGCTACTGTCTCTAGGAATTCCACCTTCCTTATGCTTTCAGATCTCACATCTGCATTCGACACAATAGACCATAGAATCTCTCGCTTGGAGCATTGTGTTATCGTTAAAGGTTCTGCTCTGGAGTGATTGAGGTTTTACTTGAGTCCAAGTCCAGAATGCTGCAGCTGGTCTTTTACAAGGGCCACGCAAGCGAGAGCACAGTTCCCCCATACTGGGCTCCCTGTATGTTTTAGGATTGACTTTAAGATTGTATTGTTTGCCAACAAATCATTAAAAGGGCAAGCTCCAACCTATCTCAAACTATCTCTTTGACCTTTAACAACCACACGTCCGTCAATGTTACTCAGGTCCGCTGCCCAGTTGTTTCTAGTTGTTGTAGTTGTCCCAAGATCAAGGATGGAGAAGCACAGGGGAGATCATGCCTTTGCAGCTGTCGGAATGAGTGGAATATTCGGGGTCCAGACTCAAATGTCATATACATGCACAACAACAGATGGCACCAAATAGCCATCCACCTTGCAGCAAGGATGGTGTTCAATGGAAGTAGCCAGTGGAACCGGGAACACAACAATCTGCACTAATTACCACAAACCTGCATCTGCAGCAATCAGTGACAAACAGAACAATGCCTCCCAAAACTGCTATTTTTGCGACCATCCTCAAAGAATATTGTTTTTCATTTAAATATCCGGAAGAGCTCAGCGAAATTGTCAAATTATATTTTAGTGCGTTTCATAAGTCGATATAGGTGTTTAGATTGTGTTAAATGGGCATATGATATCGTCTCATATCGATCACAGGCCCCTAAATTGTATCGAATCGTATCATGGCAGACTCTGTGATATCAGCAAATATCGTATTGTTATCCAAACACTCTATAATATTATATATTATATTGTGTTTTTTGGATTTTCAAATGCCAGCAGATACCACAAACACGACCTTGCTGACTATTGGCTGAGTGAGTTTAGCCTTCAGGAGGGGTAAAAGAGTGTGTGTAATTCAAAACACTAGAGAAAATAAGAATTGTCATTGCATAATGTAATGTGCAATGACACAATTCGTTTTTCGTTTTGATTACATTGTTTTTGTGATTGTTTCAAACAATTGCACAGCCCTAAACTAGGCTACAGCGTACTTCCATCAGAATTTGGCACCATAGGCTACGCATGGCTGTAATCTGCCAGTAAACAGAGTAGAAGAAGTAGAGGTTGCTGACCGGAAACAAAACAAGTCACCTTTGCCATCTAACCCATCTACGAGGGAAAAAGGGAGAGAGGTCTTCAGGAATATGGTTCAATTGGACAAGTTTTAATTGTTCTTTCAAGTCAGCTAGCATTGGCCATGTTTTATGCTGTCCAGATACGAAGACACTTATGGGAATATCCTCTGACAGCGGAAACACCTGATCAGTCATGTGAGTTATATGTTCACCACGTCAGAACATATTCCGCAAAGGCGTTTTGAATCCAGACCATGTAAAACACCACTTCCTATGCTCCACATGAGTTTAACCAGGGGACACATAGCAGACACTGGCTACTTAAAACAGCAAATATACAAAGTTTCATGAACTGACCAAACTAGAAAAAAAGTGCAACACCAATCATTAATGGAGTAGTGAAACTCAAAATGCCACAGACCGACTGTACTTGAATGGAGAGGAAATAGTTGAATGCAATCCTACTTGTCATGCTTGAAAATAAAATAAGGATGCTCCTATCACCTTGCATTCTCATTCTTTACCTGGTTGTTCCTTCAGACACGCGTTTTCTGTCTCTATAACATACAGATGAGAGACAAGATGATTTTCAAGGTGACAGAGGCAGAAAGAGAAAGCGAGACTTGAAGCTCAGCCCTCTGTCTAATGCTCTCATATCAGAGAAAAAATGAAGCGATCGATTTTCTATCTGTCTCTCTCTCCGCTGGGAATATTAAAAAAGACAGTGAGGTTTCACATGTAACACCCCCCCCCCCCCCCCCCCCCCCCACACACACACACACACACACACACACACACACACACACACATTCCACACCCCTCCTCTTCCTACCCAATCTTCTCCTGACTGCAGGCTCTCTGTATCACCCCTTTCTCTTGCCCCCTTGTTTAAAACAGTGCATTTCTTCCCGCTACTCCATAACTTAACATCCGTTTTGTCCATACCATGGCCTTCGATCATTTGATGCGCCCCTACCTTATTTACCTACATGACATCCCCTAATACTTCAACCAGCCATACTTCAGCACTCCTCTCGCCCCAGGGCTCACTGCTCCATACCGCTATTTAAGGCCCATTCAGACCAACAAAAGCAATCTGGAGATTTGTCGCAGGGTTGTGTGTGTGTGTGTCACTGAAACAGCCCATTGGTGTGACGTCCTGTTGTTTCCATTAACCCCCCAATGTATCAATGAAAGAAAAAAGAAAAAAGAAAAGAGACGAGCCAGACAGATTGACTGTGCTTAGTTGTAAACATTCAGCTGTTACACAAACTCCTTGGCAGTCCAGAGCTTGTGTTTGGTGTTTTTAAACTTTCTTATGGCAGCTACAGAGGCAGTGTTGTTTCCTGTTTCCTGTACAGGACACTCACACCGCCTCAAAACGGACGGACAATTGCGATCGGCAAACGCTCACTCCCCCTCCAACCACGGACAGAGACAGAGACGGAGACTCGATCGCAAGTAACGTTAGGCAAAGAACTGCAAAGACTTTTTGCTTTTCAGGCGCAAAGGTGTGTGACATAATGGAAGAAAATGTGCCTGGTAGTCTTGCATGTTGGATGCAATGTCATTTCCAGCCAGTCCCCGGAGTTACTAAAACAACAAACTCCTCGGCACGCTGAGCTTTCACACTTGGCTGAAATGTACCTGCGTAGCCTGCAACATAGCTTTTTTTCCACCCGGATGTTATCCATCCAACTGACCTAGGTTCACGCACTCTAACTGATAATATTTTCTCTCCATCTGGACCTCCCACTGACCGAATGTCCACGTACCAAGCTAGCTCCCTCTTGTGGGGAGGTGGTTTTCCTACCACTGTCCCTGTTTCTACTCCCATATACATAAGCATCCCAGTCAGAATCACTAACCAGCGCTCACGGCAAATTTGTAATGGTCGTGATCGCCCTGGTGTGCAAGTAATTCGACCAATTGAATATGTGCTGGAGTAGTTTCCTTTCCCTCCAGCAGGAGGCGATGTAGTTGTTACTAGCGTTATGTTTAACCTTTATTAGCATGAGAGTTAGAAACACAGTACATGTTGAAATATGGCTGACAGCAGAATCCACTTCTGACGCTATCTACATTCATCCTTCTTTGTTGTCTTACAGAAAGCATTGTGCTTGTGAGTATTTTATGTTTAATATGAGTCTTGAAGACAATATTCGTGAACATTTATGTTAAACAAGATTATATTTGATAGTTTTAGTTTCGATGAATGTTAGCCAGACTTTGCATAGATACATGTGAACATACATTAAAATACAGTCTACATGTTGTTTATTTGTTTCTTTTTGTAGTTTCACTCTGTCGATAATCGAAGGATACGTCAATAAAAGGACATCACACCTGTCAATTGTCGAGGAGTTTATCTATATGCATAGCTGTGTCTGGGTCTAACAGTGAGGGCAGAATAGAATGCACCCCACAGTTGCCTGCCCTGATGACTACATGGTGGCGTCCTGAATCAAAATGTGTTTGATAAATGCAAGCTCTGTAGCGAACAAGGTCAAGGCTCACATTCTAAGACTATGTTTTATATACTTTTTATTCCACGTTTAGACGAGCGTTATGGGGGGGAAATCTGCATGCATATGGTGACGCACAAGTGTGTGAAATGTGATCCACCAAGTCTGCGGGCCTGTGTAGAACCTTCCTTCTACTTGTCTCCTTCTCCTCCTCTGTCCCTCTCCTCTCCCTAGTAGCAAGAAGCGAACAACAAAAGATGACAATTTTGTCTGGACAGAAATTATTGCTCCAAACAATGCACACACACACACACACACACACACACACACACACACACACACACACACACACACACACACACACACAGCACACACACAGCACACACACAGCACACACACACACACACACAATGCGTTTTTACCCTTTAGACGGGAACACGACGGTGGAGCGTTTTTAAGATTTCTACTGCCCCAAAAATGCCGTCGCCGTCTAAACGAAAGGCACAGCTGATAAAATATTTTGTTGTTTTCACCCGCGAGCGTATCCGTGTAAACAGGGCCTAAATGATTTGTTTACCATGGGAAATGTGGCTCTCTTATTCCTGACTGAAATCTTGCAAAGAAATATGAGTTTAACCCATTTAAAAGAATGACAGTGTTAATAAAATCATACAACAATATGAAATGTGCAATGAATTGTGCTCCTTGTACTCTGCATCTGTCAGGCCGCGGTGGTGGCTTTGCTGTGGTCTGGAATAAACGGTTCTCTTGTCAATTGGTGAGAACAGAACCTCTTCCTACTTTTGAAATACAACTTAGAAAAGTTAGTCGGCTAGAGTCGTTTTATTGTGTGTTAATCTATTGACCTCCTGTTAGGTCTTAAAAGAACATTGCGATCCTGCATCATACTCAGCTATCAGAATATGGCTGATCAGTTTTCAGAACACTTTCGCTGTGATATAAATATTAATGTCAACGATGTAGAGCTTATAATGCAGTCTTCCAATGATCATTGCTTCATGTTGCGTCATTATTTCCATTCCATGATTAAAATTGTGTGGTCAATGAGTAGCTTGCAATGCATTTATATATACATGTAAATCGAGGACACTGTGTGTGTTTGTGTGTCCGTTGTCTTTCAAATATCTCAAGAACCTCATTCGATATCTACTTCACACTTGGCTTTCTGGGTACCCAATGAACATGGCGTTTGGAATTTGGAACAGTTTGGATAGCGTTGGATATTGGATATTAATAAACTGAATAAAACTAAACAACAGCACAATAAAGATTGAGGTGACAAAAAAAAAAAGCTGGCATATTACTATACATAGTATTAAGTTGCTGTGAGCTTTAAATTAACCACTTCTAAGCAGAAGTCAGAAGATAGCGTCCTTTCGAATCCACAACACACGTCCCAGAAGCACGCGTAAAGCGGCTCTCCATTAAAGATATGCGCCAGGTCTATTTTCACGGGAGCCGCATTGCGTTCGACAGGCCGGGTGGGAAGTGAAACAGCATCCAGTCAATTTACCAAGATTTGAGTTCATGTTATCTGAACTGCTATATCTCATTGTCTCCCTGTTGCACACAGACTGCAGTATAACATTCTCACTCCTGCATATTTCTCTGAGCTACTTCACCCATATTCGTTAGTGGCTGTCTTAGGTCAAATATGTTAAACTTGTTAAACTTTCCCACGTACTCAGCTTAAGACCTGTGGTGATCAAGCTTTTGAGTCTGTAGCACCTACATTATGGAATGCTCTGCCTCCAGCCTTACAGTCTGCGGTTTCTGGGGATTCTTTTAAAAGGCAGATGAAGAAATACCCGTTTAGATAGGCATTGTGTTAACCTGTATGCACCAGGTCTGCACTTTATGTATTATTGTATAGTTTTTATTGTGTATTGTGTTGTCATTATGTATTGTCTTCTCAGTTTGCACTTTTCAAACACGTGGCACGCATGTTCACTTAATCTTTTATGAATTCTTTCTTGTATGTTGTCTGATGCCCCAGTACTGTGTGACTTATGTCTGTGAAAAGCCCTATATTACCACATTGGGATTTTACCATCCTTGCCGAAGGTCTCTGTTCAAATGGACAGCAGGCCTTCTTCTCCTGGGTTGAAGTTAAAGGGCAGGCTTTGATACAGGGATGGAGGATAAAGAGGTTTAGAGATTAGAATTTAAAAGAAGGGAGAAAAAAAAGGGGGGAATGAAGGAGGCTTCTGACTCGCTCGTAGCCCCAGGCAGTGGTCTGTCAAGTGTGGCGCTCCAAAGCACCGTTTCAGCTTCCCCTCCCAGCCATTGGCTTCACATCCATCCAAGCAGTTTTAAGGCTCAAGCCTTTAGAATTGTAAAGTGCACATTGTGGAACACATCTGCATTTATTTGCTACCTTCTTCAGCTGTGAGAGTTTGCAGAGAGATGTGATGTAGATTTCACATGTCACATCAACAAATCCCAGGTAGAGACCCAAACCAACAATGAATTGGTTACAATGTAATTACCAAAATCATATACAGTATATCTCTTTGGTTATTACACTGTTTGAATTGGATTAGGTCAGTTTTTGCATTTGGTTGAACAGCACAGAGACATAATGCTAATCCCATCCTTGGCACTGTGGGCAGTTCCTGCTCTTCTTTTCATCTCCATCACCTTCTTCTTTGTTTTTGTTTTCTTTCAGTCTCCTCATCTTGTCCCGTATCTCTTCATTTCCCAAAGCTGAGCTTTGATTAACGAGCCATTTCATCTTCGTCTGTCTCAGTGAAGAAAGTAAACAGGGTTGGCTGATATCCCAAATAAACAATGAATTGATCCAACAAGTATTACCTGCGTAATCAATGTCTGATAAGGTTATTCCACTGTGCCAAAAAGCTCCATTGACATGCTTGTGCATTGTAGACTGCAGATGACATTAGTGTTTGACTTCATATATACATACTATACATATATACTTGTATAAAGTACTTGAAAGAAATACTTGAGTAAAAGTACAAGTATCTTACCAGAAAATGACTTTGGTAGAAGTTAAAGTCTCCTTTTAGAATATTACTTGAATAAAAGTCTTAAAGTATCAAATATTTACTGTACTTAAGTACCAAAAGTAATTTTCTGATATTAAATATACTTAAGTATTAGAAGTAAAAGTAAAAATACTTTGATCATTAACTTTATGGCAAAGGTGTGTAACGTTATCTTCATCACCACTGTCGTCGGGGTGATCATCGTCTGTTACCATAGCAGCAGAGCCTGCAGCAGGTGCTTCCATGACGGTATCAGTTATTATGCTTCCTCCTCTCATTTGTTTTTTCAGGCATTATGTCATCAACTGGAATGGAGGGTGCATTATCTTGGCAATTTAAGAGCAATGATTCTCCAAACTGCTTTTTTTACAGTGTAACAAATTTCTTCTTATTTCATTTTGTAGTAACGAGTAACTAAGATGCTTAGGGGAAATGTAGTGGAGTAAAAGTAAAAGTTTCCAGAAATATAAATAACAAAGTAAAGTACAGATACGTGAAAATTCTACTTAAGTACAGTAGCAAAGTATTTGTACATTGTTACAACACTGCATATATACAGCATGCTAAAAAGTGACAATATTATTTTTAAGTTACTCTAGTGTCTAGCATCACGTTAACGTTACATTGCCCGTATGGCAAGTCATAGATCAGAGAGCCTGCTATCACCGGTCTTATTTTACATCCATGACTGTCACTGCGTAAAGGAAAGTCGGCAGAAGAGCTTTATACCCGGCAACAGCGGCTGTTAACGTTACTTTGGCCAGGAGCAAAGCTTCGCCTGCTGCTGACGGTCCACGGTCAGCATGGTCCCAAATAATGCGGTAAACATTTATTTTCCAACCTCACACAAACACCTTTTGTTCAAAAGTATTATCACTGTAAATTTTAACAATATATTAAGTTGATTTTTGACTTCGGTACAAGACTGTTTAAGAACTGTGGCTAGCATATGCTCCCGTTAGCAGGGCGTCTTGCTCCGAGGCTAATTCCTTCTGTCTATGGCTAGTTTACAATGCTAACATAACGTTAAATAAAACATTAGAATTTTACTCACCGAAAGAACTGGAGCATAGACCTCTTGGAGGGCCTGTTAGTACAATTAAATGCACAGCAAGCCGTATTGTGCGTCGGATACTAGCTTAAAAGTTGTCCGAAAAGCAAAAACAAGGCCGGGAGATCAAGTGCTGTGACTCAGATTAGCTGTAGCTGAACTGACACGGAGTCGGGGCTTCAGCCCAGGGCCAGCCTTGGGTCATTACAGAAACCTGTCAATTAAAGGGGCCACACCCTTAATTATGCAGTACTTTGAGCCTGATTATAATTTAATCTGATAGGTTATAAAAATGAATTCACTTCACAGTAGTCGAGATCTGAGCATTCAGAGAGTTTTTTCTGCAACAGAACATTCAAAACAATGGCACACAAACACAATTGGAAAGTTTTTTTTTTAATTTATTTTTTAAGATTCTTGTTTGGGCATTTTAGGCCTTTTTTGTGACAGGATAGCTTTGACATGAAACGGGAGAGAGAGGGGGGAATGACATGCAGCAAAGGGCCGCAGGTCGGAACCGAGACTAAGCCTCTGTATATGGGTGCGCGCTCTACCAGGTGAGCTACCCAGGCGCCCTACACTAACATCCCATGGAATTACAGAAACTACATTATTTTAAATGTGTCAGGTCTGCCCTTATACAGTAATAATAGAAAATAGTGATTGTATTGATCATAGACTGTGTTTTACATTGCAGTTTCTCTTGAAGCCTCTCTACATTTTTTTTTTTTTTTAAAGATTCTTTTTTGTGCTTTTCTGCCTTTATTTGACAGGACAGCTAGTTGACAAAGGGGAGAGAGGGGGGGGGGGGGGGGGGGGGGGGGAAAGACATGCAGGAAATCGTCACAGGTCGGATTTGAACCCTGGACCTCTGCGTCGAGGCATAAACCTCCAACTATATGTGCGCCTGCTCTACACTGAGCTAACCCGGTCACCGTTTTGTTTCTTTTGTTGCAGAGATTCGGTTCAAATAATGAATGACCCATCTCAGAGTAGTTTTATAGACTGTACAGTTTATGAAAAAAAGGAGACAGAGACAGAATTGTCCTGGTACTCCTCTTCCTCTCCCTCGTGAAGGCATTTTTCTTATTTTCTGTGTTCATCTACAGTATATTGTTCTAATAGGTCCTATTTTATGTCCTACCATATGATCATGGGATTGAAAGAACCTCAACACCTGAGTGTGTTTCCTAGAAGGGACTCAGCTGTGATTGATCTATTTGCATAACTTCAATCAGCTGTTTCTCAATAAATGCATGTATAAAATGCATTGTGTTTCAATTTACAATATGATCAGCTGTTCACTTTGGCTTTAGCCTATAAGTTAGGTTTAGAACATGCTGTTATCTGTTCTGACATACAGCGTGAAAGCATTTGTAAATTTGGCAGTAAAGATCCATTGTTTTGGTCTTGGTGGAGCTTGTGTGTAAAAGAAGTTCAAGCATTTTAAATGTGTGTTAACTGTATGCATTTTGTGTCAAAGCAACAAGAAATGTGTTAATTGTATAGCCTCCACAGACGGATGTTGTGCTAACTGTGTTAGTTTAGGAAAGTTGTTGAAAGTTGAAAGTATTGAAAAAAGTGTCATAGCGATCGAAAAAACTGTAAATAAAATTAAAAAAAGAATTCCTGAAATTCCAGGGTTGCAATAATGATTACAAAAGAATCCTCAACAACATGTAGGCTATAGTATAATCCCTCATGCTGTTGAGTACTGTGAGGGTTCTTCCCTCTTTCTTGCATTTGGCCACAAGTTCTCCTCATCTTATGTCTTCTCTTTTAGTTTACTGCACATCAGCAGTTTGGAATGATTATTACTTCTTTTAATTATAAATATTCTAAGATTTTCTATATATTTCAATGGGGTTACTGCAGAATTACATGACATTTGCCATCATTCTGTTTTGAATGTGTTTTTAACTGTTTTGAAAGCAGTGTGTTAGCATTTGAACAATGTGCTGCAGATATATAGTTTTGCAGGTGGCTGGAGTATGTATAAGAAAAGAGTTCATGGATCATGGATGTGGTCATTGAATGCATTTTGTGTGAAAGCAATGAAAAAAGAGTTTTGTCAACATTAGTCTATATTCTTCGCGTTCCACTTCCGGGATTGCTCCGGTACTGCACGAAATTTCGCCAGATGCATGTATTTTCCGTTTCCTTCTGCTTTCTTTGTGTTGGAATTTTAAATTTGGTGGATTCATGAGGACTATTTTTGACTGCTCCTCAAATGTCTGCAGGGTAAATTGAGACAGCTCCCACGCCTATTTTGCAGCGGCTCCGTGCAGAGTTTAGCACTGCCCATGACGAGTGTGATTGGTTTAAAGAAATGCCAATAAACCAGAGCACGTTTTCCTCCCATCCCAGAATGCTATGTGGAGTAGCCAGACCCTCCTTCAGCATGCTTTGGAGGAGGGTCTGGCAAAGCAAGACTAGGTCCTTACAGACTTCTGTTTCGCTGACTGTATGAAGAGTTTCTACAATGTGACAGTTTTGACCAATGCATGTTAGCAATCGAAAAGAAAAAAAACTTCCTCTGTAAATTTCTGTTAACAAAATAAAATACTAACAGGTAGAAGAACCATGGTTAATTATCCACACCCCTGACCTCTCTCTCAGGACCTGGCCCAGGAAAAAGACCTCCACCTCAGGACCTGTGTTTGTGTTAGACTGACAGGCAGTTCCACGGCCTGTGATATACAGCCATATTAAGAGCATTAATTCATAAACACAGATGGCTGAAATAGAAAATGAATAACGTGAGTCTGAGTGTCGATTGATCAGGATCATGGGCTCATGAAAATGGGGGTAGAAATATTTATTTTGGGTCCAATGGTGCCTTGTAATTCATGGCAAGTGTGACTAATAATGCTCCAGAGAGCTGAGGAGAATTTGATCTTCCCTGCAGGCAGCAGGATCATTAGTGCTGCTGGAAAAATTTAGATGTGACTCTTATGCTATGTGTGCATGTGTATGTTAACATTTTGTTACGTTTTAGTCTGTGTCAGCTGATGGTGTGTGTAGTTAGCCTGATGAGAGGGTCAGACTGACAAATGACACATGAGGGGGGGGTGTGTTGGTTGATATGATTTAACCCAGCCATTGCAGGTGTGTGAGAGGAGTTTCAGGTTGAGATTGTTTCCGGAGGGAGACAATCACAGAAACCGCACGCTGCTGGCTGACGCGGCACCTTTTAATTCCTAAACTAAATACAATTGAAGAACAGGCTAGAGCGGACCTGATGGAAAGAGAGGCTGGAGCGGCAAGTCAGAAGGTGCTGGCCATCTCGACAAGGGAGACATCAGGCCCGGTTTCAGAATGCAAAATGACGCGGTGGCTGGGTAAATCATTCAACACAGCACAACCCCTCTTAGGTAGGAAAGTATACACTCATCCAGGCAAGCACAGATCACATTCTCATGTTAAACTTAACACACAGGGGGAGAGAAAATACCATTAATTTTACGAGCTAGGTTAGCCTTTAGTAGCTGCATGTCTTTGTTATATGAGCCCAGGTTAGCTTAGCCTTGTAACAATTTGTTTGGATGCATGTTTTTGAATGCAGTAACACACACACAGCGATCTCAGTCGATAGCTAAATAAGATATATTTCGCTCTGTGTGTTTGTGTCCCAATCCATATGTTTGCGTCCTTGCTGTTTTCATATTTGTGTATACTTGGTTATTTATGTGTTTTTATATTCTTTGTGTGTTTCTTTTTGCATGTCTGTATCTCCCAGCATTGTCTGTGTTGTATGTGTGTGTGTCTAGTTGTGGGCCTCTGCATTTACTATAAATGCATATCTGTGCTCTTGTCATTCTGTTGTGACAGGCTTTGACAGAGGAACACAATCTTCAGTTGGCCACAGGAGAGATTGGGTGGGAGAGTGAAGGTCAAGATTGTGGGGATAAAACAGGGAAGCAGAAAAGATCAACCTGGAGTGACTTTAGCAGGTGGAGGTGGAGGTTGTTTGTTTTTGTTTGGTTTTTGTTTTTACACATTTCTGTGACATAGATTCACCTTCACCTTGTGGTAATTAGTTGTGGCAATTTAATATTAGTTGTGGCAATTTAATTGATTGCTCGTCTCTTTTTCTAAATACTGTATGCCCCACTAAAGCACTAGATAAAATGGTAGGTGCCTTAAAGGTCCCATATCATGGTCATTTTCAGGTTCATACATGTACTTTGGGTTTCTACTAGAATATATTTACATGCTTTAATGTAAAGAATTTCTCTCATCCTGTCTGTCTGAATATACCTGTATTCTCCCTCTGTCTGAAACGCTTTGTTTTAGCGCCTGTCTCTTTAAGCCCCCTCCTGAAAAATCCCAGTCTGCTCTGATTGGTCAGTGTTTCCGAGTCTTTCGCATCTGTGCTCTCGGAGTCTCTGCACCATCATTGCAGCCGGGAAATGACTGTAACGGCACTATAGCGGCACTTTCTACCTATGTACGGTTGTGACATCACAACCGTATAGAAGTCCTAACGGGTCGTTTAAAGGCACAATTTCTGAATATGAGTTGTGTGCATTTCTCTTTGGATTGAGTGTTTTGATACTTTCACAGTATTTATATAGAACCTCAATCTGCTATATAATACAAAAGACATGGACATCTTACTTTTCACAATATGGGATCTTTAAAGTCAGGGTTGGTAAGATTTGAAAGTAGCATCTCCTAGGGGCTCTGTCTAACCCCTCCGCCTGCCCTCGGGGCTCCAACTCACACACAGACGTGCATGAGCACTGCTGCGTCGCTGCTCCAGAGCAGAGTGGAGAAAGAACCCCAATTTGACTTAACGTCTCATAAAGGCAAACAGTTGCTCAGTTCCCCCCACGACTGATGCGCACGCACACACACACACATGGTGGATGCAGGAAAAACCAGAGATGAGACGACGCAATGACCTAAATTCAGGACAGCTACGCTCATTATTGTAAGTGCAATGATAATTTAAAGTCCAATAAGTACTTTATCAAACCGTATGAATGTGTGTCCCAGGCCAGATTAGGAAATTAACTAACAATGTAAAGATCAACAAGCCACTGACAGACATATTCACATTTGATTCATTCAATAAATTAATATTTTTTCTCTTAAATCCACTAGCCATTTTCATATTATACCAATATTTGCAGCATCCTGAGCCTTTTTGGTCAGTTTACTAGGAAAACTCAGCCCAAAGTCATTTTATTTTCCCCAAAACAAGTTTCCTTTTTATTTATATATTAAGAAGTACACCAAAAAAAAAATCACATTTCTTTTTTTTTTGTTGTTGCAATTTTCACTGTCTCTTGCAATTTCATTGCAACAAAAATCCAAACGACATCGCAAGTTTCAGCGCAACTTTTTACAAAAGCTCCCGCAAAATCAGGCATTTTGGGCCGCAACAATGTTAACTGTCTGACTGGCTTACATTGTGCATTGTAGTGAAAAATTGTGCTTAATCAAGTTACTTGCAGTTTGGCCTAGTGTGCCCTAGTGAATTAATCTGGCCCTGCATGGAACTTTTGCCACTTTCCTACTGTGCCAAAGGTACAGAGTTCTTACTATTGTGCCCTGACAAACTAAGTGTACTTCCAGTTTCTGACTTCCTGAAAATATCATTTCAATGATAAGCACTTTTTAATTATTGTGAGAAAAATGTAGTATTACAAATACATTCAATTCAGTTCAATTTTATTTATAGTATCAAATCATAACAAGAGTTATCTCAAGACACTTTACAGATAGAGTAGGTCTAGACCACACTCTATAACATACAAGGACACAACAATTCTAGTAAATCCCCCAAGAGCAAGCAGTGGCAAGGAAAAACTCCCTTTTAGGCTCTTGGTAGGGGGTGTCTGACGGTGCTGGTTGGGGGTGTGATGAAAAGTGGCAATACTAGTCACAATAAAAGATAATGGAACAGTGACTATAAATAGTAGCTATAGTAGTTCATGACATAGCAGGGCACTGCAGGGCGTTACAGGACGTAGCAGGGCACAGCAGAGCATAGCAGGACATAGCAGGATGTAGCAGGACACGGCAGAGCGTAGCAGGGTGTAGCAGGGCATAGCAGGGTGTGCAGCAGGACCACGGCGACAGCTGCAACCATGATTTTGGTGCCACCCTAATCCAAGGAAACATGCTGGGTGAAAAAAAACATAAGGACTCTGGGGAATAAGCTCCCCAGAGCTAGGTTAGTAACAAGCATTTCTGGGACATGGATGCACACAGATGGAAAGAGAGAGGAGAGAGGAGCTCAGTGTGTCAAAGGAAGTCCCCCGGCAGTCTAGAACTATAACAGCATTAGTAAGAGAGACAGGTTAAGGAGAGGAGCCTGGTCGGGCTAGAACTCTCCCCAACCAGATCGGGCTGTACTGGTCTGCCTCCCTCTACTTTGATTATATTATTGATTATATGGTAAATGAATCTGACGACTATGGAGAGAAGCAGGTGGGCCGGGCTAGGCAGATGCTGCAACTCCTCACTCCCTAACTATAAACTTTATTGAAGAGGAGAGTTTTAAGTTTACTCTTAAATATGGTGACGGTGTCTGCCCCCCGAACCCAGACCGGGAGCTGGTTCCACAGGAGAGGAGCCTGATAGCTGAAGGCTCTGGCTCCCATTCTACTTTTAGAGACTATAGGAACCACAAGTAACTCTGCATTCTGGGAGAGCAGTGTTCTAGTGGGACAATAAGGTACTATGAGCTCATCAATATATGATGGTGCTTGACCATTTAGAGCTTTGTAGGTCAGAAGAAGGATTTTAAATTCAATCCTGGATTTTACTGGAAGCCAATGCAGAGAAGCTAATACAGGAGAAATATGATCTCTTTTCTTAGTTCTTGTCAGAACACGCGCTGCAGCATTCTGGATCAGCTGGAGGGACTTATTTGAGCATCCTGATAATAAGGAATTACCAGTAGTCCAGCCTGGAAGTAACGAATGCATGGACTAGTTTTTCAGCATCGTTTTGCGACAGGATGTTCCTAATTTTGGCAATGTTACGAAGGTGAAAAAAAGCTGTTCTTGAGGTTTGCTTTAAGTGGGCGTTAAAAGATATATCCTGATTAAAAATAACTCCTAGATTTCTGACAGTAGTGCTGGAGGCCAGGGCAATACCATCCAGAGTAGATAGATCTTTGGATAACGAGGTTTGGAGATGTTTAGCGCCCAGCACAATAACTTCGTTTTGTCTGAGTTTAACATCAGAAAATTGTAGGTCATCTATGATTTTATATCTTTGATGCATGCTTGAAGTTTGGCTAACTGACTGGTTTCGTCTGGCTTGATTGATAGGTAGAATTGGGTGTCATGTGCGTAACAATGAAAGTTAATTGAGTGTTTCCTAATAATATTGCCTAGAGGAAGCATATATAAGGAGAATAGAATTGGTCCAAGCACTGAGCCTTGTGGAACGCCATGGCTAACTTTAGCGTGCCTGGAGGAATCTTCGTTAACATTAACAAATTGAGATCGATCAGAGAAATAGGCCTTAAACCAGCTTAGTGCGATTCCTTTAATGTCAGCTAAATGTTCCAGTCTCTGTAAAATGATGGTATGGTCAATAGTGTCAAATGCAGCACTAAGCTCTAATAAGACAAGTATGGAGACAAGTCCTTTGTCTGAAGCAGTTAGAAGGTCGTTAGTAATTTTCACCAGTGCCGTCTCTGTGTTATGATGCTTTCTAAATCCTGACTGAAAGTCCTCAAAGAAACTATTGCTATGTAGAAAGTCACATAACTGATTACCTTCTCAAGGATCTTGGAAAGAAAGGGAAGGTTAGATATACATAAGAGGATGTCTGAATTGGTGCAAATTACACCTGCAATCAATACCAATTATTGGAACTCACATGTGGGGTTTACACTGGTGGAGGGTTTTTCTGAAAGTTTACGAACTTCCTTAACCATAACACACTTATGTCAATGTCACCCACAAGGGCTCCCATATTCAACATTTGCCTGACAAAACCAGAGAGCGAGTTCTAATTCTAAATTCTAAGCTGGAGTTCTTCAGAACTCCAGCTAGCCTTAGCCCCTCTGCTCAAGGTTGTCCTGAGACTTGCCTGACAGCAATACAACACTCAGTAACTATTTCAAATAATATCTGGTCCCTGCCAACACTTGAACAACTTTTCGTATTTCTTCTGTGTTGTCTTTTATTTCCCCCTCTCACTTTTGTTCTTTGGTACCGTAAATTGTTTTTCGTTGGGGACATGGCTTCTCCTTGAGCTTGTCATTGGTTTTTCCATTAAAGCCGACTTATGATAAAGTTTGGTCTGTGGAGAGGGGATGGCCAGCTCAAGCCTGCTAGTTTGTCTGTGTGTGTGTGTGTGTGTGTGTGTGTGTGTGTGTGTGTGTGTGTGTGTGTGTGTGCGTGTGTGTGTGTGTGTGTGTGTGTGCGTGTGTGCGTGTGCGTGCGTGTGTGCGTGTGTGTGTGTGTGTGTGTGTGTGTGTGTGTGTGTGTGTCAGGGTCTCGTAGGCTGAGTGTACAGCAGCATTTCCTTAAGTTTTTGGAGTGTTGTTGATAGTATTGAATTGATCTGCTTCAGTGTCATTACAGTGACACTTGTTGTTAGTTGTCAGAAACCTGTAGTCCAAAGTGAATGATGTAAAGGAGTATGCGTTTTTTTTTTTTTGTAGAAACAATTGTAACAATACATCACTACATCATGTTTACAATAAGCTTGCCAATAAAAAAAGTGATTGGGCCTGCATACTGGGTAGGATAGAGCCATGTTGGCCAGGTGTGTGTGGAATTACTCAGGGTGCATTTCAGTAGTGGTTTAAACAGGCCTCTTTGACTTCCACTTGGAACTTCCTCTCGGGGGAATCCCCGCTGCCATCTTAAGTGGCGCTCTATTTCTAGTAGTAGACTTTAGTGGGATCCACCCTCTTAGGACTGAGAGAGAGAAAGAAATAGTGAACAAGACATATAGATGTACTTGAGCCATATCTTACCTGGAATGCACTGTGATCTTTCATCATTCCCCCAGTACAATGGAAGCTACAGAGATATTTAAGTTTAAGTACAAATAGTCTATCCACGATGTTCCACTTCTGCGATTGCATTCTTTGTGTTGGTGTTCTAACCTCCGGTGGATTTGTGAGGACTATGGTTAACTGCTCCTCAGATGTCTGCAGGGTAAATCTAGACAGCTAGCTAGACTATCTGTCCAATCTCAGTTTTCTGTTGCATGACTAAAACTACGTTTGAACGTAGTGGGGACTCCGTGCGGTGCTTAGCGCCTCCCATGATGATTGTGATTGGTTTAAAGAAATGCCAATAAACCACAGCACGTTTTTCTCCCATCCCTGGATTGCTGTGTGGACTAGCCAGACCCTCCTCTGCAGCGCTGTGGAGGAAGGTCTGGCAAAGCAAGACTAAAGTACAAACAATATAGCATATCGTTGTCGTAGTAATTCATTATTATTATTATTATTATTATTATTATTATTATTATTATTATTATTATTATTATTATTGTCATTTAGCAGCCTTACCTAAGACGAGTTTGTCCCATTTTAAATCCCTCACTCACTTTTAGATCTGCCTTTGCTCTTAAAGTTGCCATTTGTGTGATGTCTGCTTATTTGTATTGACAAGTGACAGTGGGAAGTGGAAGGATGGCATGTGAAATGGTTATCGAAATGTACAGCTAGCCTAAGAGAAGTTTATTATTCTAGTTTTACTATGCTAGTTCTAGATGCTGGAAGACATGTCTGTTGGCTCCTGAAATACAGATACATTTTCATAATTTTGTTCTAACTGCGGCCAAAGTATGACACCGAACTTGGCATCCGATTTGCATCATGATTTCATAGTTAAGAGGAAAGGGATAATATATATAAAAGCAATAAAATAGCTATTTTAGTTTTTCTCCATATGAACTGAAATGGGTTATAAATAGTGTTAAAGCTTTCACTATGCTGTCTAGTACCTGTTATAAATTTTAGCCATAACGCGTTAATCGCGATGCGATTAAGGGCCAACGCAATGTGATTCATTTATTTTACACTTCACTCGGCTTTGCGTCGTGCCTAACGGCTACTATTTTGACCCTTTGGCGCTGCCGTACTTCTTCATAACACATCTTCTGCTGCAGAATGCAGGCAGGCTGCCGGCATGGAGAAAGACAGCAGCAACGCACTTCTGAATGGCACTTTTCTTTTAAAAAAACTCCCGGACAGTTCAGTAGACAAGTCGAAAGCCATATGCACGTTGTGTAAAGCCGAATTAAGATATCACCGAAGCACGTCAAGCTTGAGCTACCACCTACGAGCTAAGCATATTAACAGCAGTTAATATAGCAGTTTGATGCTAGCGGGCTCAGGCTAAGCACTATTTTGGAGAGTGCTACTTCCCGACCTGTAGATGAAACCAAATCCAAAAAAAATACTACAGCTCTTGCAAAATGGGTGGCAACTAACTGCAGACCTGTCAGCATCATCGAAGACTCGGGTCTTAAAGACGTACTATGGTTGGCATGTTCTGACCCGTCTTATACACTGCCATCGAGGGGGACAGTAGTTTCACCATACACAGCCTGTACCACACGGAGAAAGCAGCTAAACTGGAACTGCTGCAAAGTGCCAACGCTGTTTTATTAACCGGGGATCACTGGACGTCAGTGAGTAATCAACATTATTTAGGAGTTACTGCACACTATATTGACTCTGGCTGACGGTTCGACATACAGAAGAACAACACTACGCTGAAACATGTGCCGAGCACTTCAGCGAAGTTGCAGAGGCATGGGGCATTGCAGATAAAGTTACAACTATCGGCACAGACAGTGCTCGGAATATGCTGGCAGCAGCCAGGCCCGTATTAAGACAACGTGGTGCCCCTGGGCACTATACCTCACTACATCCTGCCTCACTATACCTTCTCTGCTTACTGAATAAACTCAGAAGCGGAGACGGAGAAGGGTTGGGCGCTACCAAGTCTCACCCAGAGGTAGGGGGGGGGTTGTGTGAAACATGTTTTTCTTTGCTTGCCAGTTACATTGAATCAAGAAAGCCAACCACTTATCATTTTTTTCATAACAGTTCATATTTTACATTCATCATTATGATAACATTTTTTGGGGGGGTTAAACTGGCCACTTTTGATTATTGTTAACCCCCCCCCCCCCCCCCCCCCCCCCCCCATCCCCTAAATGATACATTTGTGCGTACTTGTGGACCAACTCAACTCTGACAGATTGGTGAGGGGAGTGATAGTGGTCATGTAATATTGATTTATTTAAAATGTATTATTATTATTATTATTATTATTATTATTATTATTATTATTATTAATAATGATTTTTCACAGTAGAAAGTCCTGCTATATAGTCTGTTGCAGTCAGTCTCAAGCTCCGGAGTGAAACAACACAGATGAGAATCAGGGTAGATCCTAAATCGGATCTGCTAGAATGGTCGAATCAAGCCAATCGGAGGCAGAATAAGGTGGGCCACGACATAGATATATATAAAGGCTAGATGTCTTACGGCGGAGTCTCTAACGTCATCACCGGCGGCCATCTTGTCACAGGCAAGCTTTCTTGCGGGCGCTGTGGTATCTGCATGAACACAAATACTCTTATCTCGCTGAAATCTTGACGGATTTACAAACAGTTTGGTTTCTTACAAACGTTATTAACATGGCTATAATTCTGGATGGATTGAACATGTTGAAATTGCAGCTTTTCTTTTCGAAAAACGACTTATTCGTGCAGCATAGTTGTGTTATAAGTTGAAAAGTGTAAATATAGTAAAGTGTATTAAGTTATCAAGGCTGAGACCACAATCAAGCTGTTCAATTATATAGGTTTTACTGACACCAATAATGATTTCATGACAACTAATCTTTTGTCTAAATTACAATCTTTGTGGATGTGGTTGTAGTTATTAGCTGGCTAATAACAAGAAGCTGTGAGTGAGACCTAATAGCAGCTAACGTTACAGTTTAGCTGCTACCCAGCAATTTTACATCAGTGGGAGGGGCAGAATTGCTCTTTCTTTTCAATATAACTTAAGTTGCACATGATTTCCAATCGGTTTGGTTTGTTAAAAAGATCTTACATTACGATACAGGAAATTGCTGTCTTTATAAGATGATAAGATGCCAGACGTTTGTGCAGCCTACGGATGCTCCAATTGCCGGAGTCTCAAAACGAGAGCCCTGGGATCACCTTTCACCTGTAAGACATGACAATATTATGATGATATTTGGGATAATCGTTAGTTACTTAGTGGATGTATGTACAATACAGGTCCTGTTACACAGGAACAGCGGGGCTATGACATAATAGTATTACAAGATTGTTGTTGACCCAAGGCTTTTTAGAAGTTTGTTTACACAATCTTTTGGACACCTTTTTATAACTAGTTTAGTGTGGTTGTCTTATTCTAAAGTACATACATGCATACATGATGCACACGTGCATACATACCATAACCCCAAACATATGATAATTTAGGTGTGTATTTTTTTCCTTCAAGGAAAAAGGGGTTGGAAATGTTGACAATAATTTATATATCTGGGTACATTTCTCACGTTTTTAAGAAAGATGAGGAGGCAGTGGGAACTTGCCCTGAGAAGGGACCGTTTTGTTGCCTCTGACAGGACACTGCTCTGCAGTGAGCACTTCAGGAGTGAGGACTTTCACAGAACGGGGCAGAATGTCCGGCTTAAAGATGGGGTTGTGCCAACCATTTTCAACTTTCCAGCTCATCTTTAAAGGGTATGTGTATCATTGACCAACAATAATTCAAGGTGTATAAGATTGATATATCAATATGTGATTAAATGTCACTTTAGTTTGTGTTACTGCAAGTTATATAATGTGTTGTTTATTACAGCACATTTTAGGCACTCAAAACGTCTTTACTTATGTTTATTTTAGCTGGTAGCAACGAGAAGCACAACCACCTCTAGAAGAGCGGAAGACAACCTGCCAATGGACTTGTCTCAGGATGCACCTCAACCTGATGTTGTGAGTATTTGCATGTGGAATGTCAAACAAATGAAAGCATCATATGGCTTGTTATATTAAATCCTTTATCGTGGTGGTACCCAGAAAGGTCTATGATGGTGTTAGTAGTCTCAGAGCCCAATATTATTTGAGTTTGAGAACTACTGGCTATCTCACTTGCTCTGTCACTCATACACTTGAGTCTCTCTGGAATGCAGCACCAGGTTTTTAAAAAGAATGAGAAAAAGAGAGTATGTGTTTGTGTAGAGTACAGTATGTATGTCTGTGTGTTACTTCATCCTCCTTGTTAGATATGCAGAGTCGACATGAGCTCAGTGAACTTGGGTTTTAACCCTCTGAGGTCTGAGGGCATTTTCACACATCTTCTTAAATTTACCTTTTTAAGGGTATTTGCATATCATTAATCCCCATGTTTCAAATCAAAATGTTCAGAACAAACTCAACTTTCCGTATAGTAAGGCCCACATTTTTTCTAGAGCAATGGTTAAACAGATAATTTGGTGCTGAAGCTGAAACGTTGATGTTGGCTTTTTGAAATTCCTCAAATCTCTTTTGAAAACAAACCTTAACTTGATGATGATGATGTGTTGCACAAATTGTTTTGATGCTTGAAATGAGTTTAACAAAGTCTTAGCTTATATATGATTAAAATAGTAAATACATGTCTGAAATGAAATCAATATCACTTTTTGAGTCAGAGTTTTGTCAAACATTGTTTGGACGTGCCAGAGTGTCTTTCGTTTTTTTAAGCCACGGACCTCTTAACTGAAAAGAGATGGAGCAGGAACCCCCTACTACATATTGTATGAAATGAAGTTGCATATAAAACTAGGCCTACAATAATGTATAGGGCGGCTTTATACATACCTTTTTTTGCATAGAATACTAAGCTATTAAAATAATAACTTTTGGCATGATTTTTCAAATCATCTTTTAATGTTAAAAATACATAGTGAATCCTTAGGATGGTGGCTACGTCCTAGGCCAGTAAGCCTATAATCAGTGGGGATTTTATATTTGCTAATAATATGTTGGATTCATGTTAAGACATTTTAAGTTTTGAAACAACTTTCAACAATTATTTGGAGGCCCCCCTGCAGTGACTCTGAGGACCCCCTAGGGGTCCCGGACCCCCTGTTGAAGAACTCTGTTTTAATGTATTAGTCATTATGGAAACAACAGCTGAGGCTTAAATGAGCAGTGTCTTCCTGTTTCAGTTTTATTTTTTATTTCCACTTATTTTCTATTTCAATGGGTTTGTATTAATCTTCTCAATCACTTTCTGATGCACTGTCTACCTTTTCTCAATCAATCCCCAACTTTCTCTGTGAAGTCTGTCACACCACACACACACACACACACACACACACACACACACACACACACACACACACACACACACACACACACACACACACACACACACACACACACACACACACACACAGCGGTCATTTTGTGAGGTGGGAGTCCTCTCTTATCCAGCCAGCCCCTGGGTTATTGATAAACACTTATTGCGCAGCCAGCCATTGTGAATTGTGGTTAAGTTCTGGCGGAACCCTCTGGTGGCAACATAATTTTTCTTGATGACAGCTCACAAAGATGCTGTCCTGATCTGTGCTTTGTCCTGATCCTTTCTTTCTTTTTTTTTCTTTATATCTCCCATTCTTCAAGGAACAAATCAGAATATAAGAAGCTGCTGCACAAATGACATACAAAACAATGTGTGCAGGGTTTGTTTGTATATGTGCCATGTTTCCTCTCAATTGTCTTGCCACTACATTAATCAGCATTAGCCAAATCTGTTATTAGTTCTGAATGAAGGGAGATAAATTGTTGTGTATAATTTCTGCATCAATTACTATTGAGACCTGGTTTCCCTCACTGTGAACCACGAGCACTGGTAGAATCTCAATCTACCATTGTGAAAATGGTCATATTTGAGCACAGACTTAATTTTCTGACTCCAGGTTCCAATGATATAGATGGGGGTTGTGGTAGTGGGGGGCAAAGATAATAGTTGAACACAGAGTTTTATTTTTGTATATATATGTGTTAGTGTATATCAGTGGTGGGCATAGATTAATTTTTTAAATCTAGATTAATCTCACTGTAATCTTGGAATTAATCTAGATTAAAATGGCTCATTTGAATTCTGCCGAAGGCATTCAGAATATATGTGCTACCCAAATAATGACTAAAAGTAAGTCTTTGAGAACAGGTTTCTCAAGCCAGGTGAGCATTAGACCAGGGGCTCATCTCCTGTTTCCAAAATGCATCACAAACTGCTTGAGAAAGCTGTACTACTATGATAATTGGTGATGAAAATAAATCATGTTCAATAAGATGTACTTCTGTTTACTAACTGTTTATTCAGTTAAACTGGCAGACCAGCTTGTTCACATTTTCTGGTGACAACCTAGATCTCCTCTTCTGCACAATATGGCCTGCTTAAGAAAAAAGGCTCATCTCACCATAGACAGCAGTGTGCTCCGACCACCACTTCAGTGGACACTGATCTAGACTGGCTCTGGGCTCTACCTTGTACCTCTCCACAGTACTGTCTTCTGGTGTCTCCTCATCTGATTCTGATTCAGTCTGATCCCATCAGTAGCAGGGCTGTTTTCTTCTTGGGTGGCTCAGGGTTCTCCTTCCCGAGTGGCTGCAGAGCAGGTTCTTCTTCCTTCACCAACTCACTTAGCTTTGCCCACACTGGCTCAGTCTCTGCTCTGGGCAAGCACTTGAGGTCCTTAAATCGTGGATCTAGAGCAGTCGCCACCTTTGATGAGTACAAAATAATAATTATTGATTGATGAAAATTTCACTTTCCAAATCCAACCTCCATATTTCTTCATGACTCATTCATCTATTCATTGACCGATCTACTGGCTTAACAGTCTATAATGGTCAAACAATGCAGTTATCTTCTGGTCAGTCTGACATACCTTAAGCCATTCCAGGTTTATTTTCTCGCTCCGCTGGTTGAGGTCCTTGGTGAAGGCAGCCTTGAATCGCACAATATAGGCAGGATCATCATCGGAGATCTTCATCGCGTGCTGGAGGTGGCACAGGGCAGGTAGAACCACAGAGCAGGATATATACTTATCCCCACCAAGGAGCTCAGTGATGTACCTACACAGACAGACAGACAGACAGAAACAGAGCAATAAATAATTAATGAATTCATTTAACTCAGATCACACATTTTTAAAGTTCTTAATCATTACATTTAAGGGCACGTGTTTCTTAAATACAAAGTGACATTTAAAAGAACTTGTATTTCAATTCATGAACATCTTTGTAGACCATACCTGCATGGCTCCAGCAGTTTCTCTAGCTTTGCCAACTTCTCATATTCAGCATTTGTTGGGAGGGCCAGATTGTGCTTCTGCTGAGACAGCATTGTGTGCAGTGCATCTCTGTTGCGCATCACGCGCTTGAATGTGTGGCTCCTGAACGTGTCCAAGGGAGGCTTGCTGGACATTCAGCTCGTCTGAGTTGGCCGGACTGTGTTTGAAATGTCCGACCACTTCACGGCACTTGTCCAGTGCACCATCAAAACCACCTTCCCGAAGTGACATTACAATAGCTCTCTGTACAACATGCGCATCACAGGGTAAATGCTCGAATGGCAGTATCCTCCCTGCTGCCACCATATTAGGAGCGCTGTCTGTTCCAATAGTGCTGATTTTGTCAGCTATCCCCCACTGATTAGCGACGTCGAGAAACTGCCTGGCACACGCTTCTGCACAGTGACGCTTCTCTGTTTTCATCACACCTAACGGACAGACAAAGTAGATCAGAATAAGTTCACTACTAGTAGTAAACAACTAGCAATCATCAAGAAGCAAACATAATGTGGTGGTAATTCGTGGTGTCGTGGTAATTAATAGGCTAAGTAATTAAATTAAATTATTTAAAATTACATAACATAGCCTACCTAAAGCGAAGGAGTGAAGTTCCCAGCTGGCATCGATGAGGTGTACAGTAACGCCGAGGTAGTTATCGTTGTTGACAGATGTCCAATGGTCCCCAGTCAGTGCTACACGCCTCTACCATCTTCTCATCTTTTGCGGCTTTCTCTGCGGCGTGCTGGTCATGTATTCTCCTCATGATAGTTCGCCTCGCAGGTAGTTTGTAAGATGGGTCACCTGTGGCCGCCTGGAGAGCAAGCTCGAGCCCATCATCTTCAACAACGCTGCCGGGTTGGCAGAACCATATGACACAGCATGACATATTGTCATGCTGTGTCATATGGTTCATTGGGTTTTATAGAGCTGCCTGTACATAGGAGCAGGTGCTCTGCTGTTGCTATTGACCAGCAGTCAGCCTCGGACACTCCCATGAATCACATTAGTCAGGACCCCTCCTTCAGGGGAGTGCCGGCCCTGAGCAGGGCACCAGGGACACATTTAACGGTGACACACAGCTCATTAGATCACAGAGGTCAGACACTCTGCGCTTGTTACTGGCCACATCGTCCCTGTAATGGACACTGGAGAATTTGCAGGGTGGGCGGGTGGGATGGATTTGGGAGGCAAAGTCTCGTCAGTTTGCTGAGGCATGTTCCAATGGGAACGCCCGAGCTGTCTGAGATGTGATTGGAGGATGACCTTGAAGGGCTTGTTGGCGTTTTGGGGAGGAAAGTGAGATTAATACAGAGCTGTTAATGTTTGTGCCTTCCATAGATCTCTTTCTCTGCCTCCCCTTCATTTCACCGTGTTTGGCTCCCTCTATTTTTTTTTCTCTCTGTTTTCCTGATTGATGGCAGAGCCTGGAAGTCCAGTCTGTTAAAAAATCACTTTACCTCACCTTCTGCAAACTTCCAGCCAACCCGCTCACAGCTGAAAACCTGCAAACACAAAACAGACATTGCTCAGTTAGTTGTCTTCAACTTGAACACTTCAGAGTTTCCTGATGTTAAGTCAAGTTAACTATCCCACCGGATAAACCTCACAGAGTAGCTTTGGTTGGCCGAGACTTGTGCAGTGATTTATGATTGGCCAGTGAGGGATCCAGCAGCATCATGGTTGGAGATGGGGATCATTGAGATGAATGGATCTGCTCCGATTTCACTCATTATCTCAGCAGCAGGATTTATGCCCGACCCTTCATCTTCAATTACACCAGCACTTCCACACCATCAACGTTTGCATGGGCCGTGATGAATAATCATCAGTGGAGGGATTTCTAATTGCTCTTCTCCGAGTTTATTGGAGATTGTGGATGAGAGGAAGTTTTCATGGGGGCATACTGACATCAAGTTGTTCTTTGGGGCTTATGTTTTTCGTTATGAATATGCATGCACCGGTGTTTCTGATTTATAGGCTGTTGTCAGGCTCAAATTTGAGGATGCATCCTAGCCAAAATATATTTATTAACCAGATAGGGCCAGTTTTTAGTTCTAACTGGTGTAGTCACAGCTGAAGCTCTTAAATAGGGCTGTATTTAACCAAAGAAAATTTGAGTCAACTGAAATTCAACCTATTCTTCAACCAATCGATTGGTCGATGGAAAAAAAACAACATAATTTGCAATGGGAGCGCTGCATAGTCACACAATGCTACAAAACCAGTAGCGTCTGTTCTGCTCTGAGCGCTGCACGTTTGGAGGATTTTTCTGGTCGACGTGAAGAACGTGCAACTTGGAGTAAAAAGCTGCGCTCGTCAGTGACACTTTTTACCAAGCATTGCAGAGGAGGGGCAAGCAAACACAAAGACCAACGTCACATCCTACACTGACCTACAAAGGCAAAAGACCATAACTCGCTAGAGTGTGAAACTGAGAAAAGTGACTTTAAAGTTTTTTAGTTGTCCAGCCAAATGAATTATAGGTAGGACACTGGAAATCTGGCAATTAGATGTTTTAGTAAAAAAATGTATCTACTTAAAAAATCTTGAGCTCAAACTTGACTTTTTGACTTTTGACCTCTATTTTGAAGTTACTGTGCTCTGCCTTTGTATTGTCTGCAAAAAGTGACAAGTCACGCCAAGGCAAAAGGCAGTAACTTCCACATTATCAATATTTGGTCGCTGGTCACCATTTACAAAATCATAGTAACACCTGTATACAATCTAGCGATCATGGCATATATTTTTGATGATTTACAATTACTTATAGCCATCTACTTATTGCTATCCTGTACCCTGCGTTCCAAAACAAAGTCAAAGAGCGGTAACTGTTACGGTGTTCTGCCTTGGTTTCTCCTGGGATTTTGGAAGTTACTGTTAAGACAACCCATTATTTTCTCGAAAAAACAACAAATTGACTCAAGATACTTTATCCACATGATAAAGAATGTCTTGAATGTCTCAAAAATATCATTAACTCATTTTCGACTAAATATAAAGTTACAGCCTTTTGTCTTTGCACGGCCAAACAACCACAACAATGTAGAAATTAATACTGCTGGACCATATATATATATATATATATATATATATATATATATATATATATATATATATATATATATATATATATACACACAGTACTATGAAAAAGTTTTAGGGAGGTGTGGAAAAAATGCTGTAAACTCAGAATGCTTTCAAAAATATAAATAATGATTGTTTATTTTTATCAATTTACAAAATGCAAAGTGAGCGACCAAAAAAAACATCTAAATCACATCAATATTTGGTGTTACTACCCTTTGGCTTCAAACCAGCATCAATTATTATAGGTACACTTGCAAAAAGTCAGGGAACGTTGAGGATCGTAGACGCAGTGGTCGGCCAAGGAAAGTGCTGCAGAAGAAAAACACATCAACTTATTTCCCTTCAAAATCGGAAGATGTCCAGCAGTGCCATCAGCTCAGAACTGGCACAAACCAGTGGGACCCAGGTACACCCATCTACTGTCCGGAGAAGTCGGGCCAGAAGTGGTCTTCATGGAAGAGTTGCAGCCAAAAAGCCATACCTCCGACATAGAAACAAGGCCAAGCAACTATGCACAAACACATAGGAACTGGGGTGTAGAAAAATGGCAGCAGGTGTTCTGGATTGAAGAGTCAAAATTTGAACTATTTGGCTGTAGCAGAAGGCAGGTTGTTGGCTGAAGGGCTGTAGAGCGGTACAATAATGAGTGTCTGCAGGCAACTGTGAAGCATGGTGGAGGTTCCTTGCAAGTTTGGGGCTGCATTTCTGCAAATGGAGTTGGAGATTTGGTCAGGATTAATGGTGTCCTCAATGCTGAGAAATACAGGCAGATACTTATCCATCATGTAATACCATCAGGGAGGCGTATGATTGGCCCCAAAAGTATTCTGCAGCAGGACAATGACCCCAAACATACAGCCAAGGTCATTAAGAACTATCTTCATTGTAAAGAAGAACAAGAAGTCCTGGAAGTGATGGCATGGCCCCCACAGAGCCCTGATCTCAGCATCATGGAGTCTGCCTGGGAGAACATGAAGAGCCAGAAGGATTTGAGGAAGCCTCCATCCACAGAAGATCTGGGGTTAGTTCTCCAAGATGTTTGGAACAACCTACCTGCCGAGTTCCTTCAAAACCTTTGTGCAAGTGTACCTAGAAGAATTGATGCTGTCTTGAAGGCAAAGGGTGGTCACACCAAATCTTGATTTGATTTAGATTTCTCTTCAGTTCATTCACTGCATTTTGTTAATTGATGAAAATAAACTATTAACACTTCCATTTTTGAAAGCATTCTTAGTTTACAGCATTTTTTCATACCTGCCTAAAACTTTTGCACAATACTATATATATATATATATATATATATATATATATATATATATATATATATGTTGTCTTTACCTACATGCTTCAGCCTTCCCTAAATCCAGAGCAAGTACTGGACTATATGCTGACATTTTTACTTCTGCTAGCGCTGCCAGCTGGGTGTTTTCAGAAGAGCGTCTGTAATTTTCAGCTGGAAAAAAATGCTTTAGTGGACAGGCGGCCTTATATAATAACACAAGCAAATGTCCGCCCAATGAGTATTTGGTCGTACGAGAGTTTATCGACCAACCAAACCACAAACCATGGATTTTAACGATTCTGATTCTGGTTCTGCTTATAGATTCTGGTTCGTAAGGATTCTTGATTCTGAGTCTTTGAGGGGCGGGGTGAAATCAGAACACATGCTTAATTCACATAAAAATGGGCAGTTCTGGCCAGGCTTCTCACTGGTTTTAACAGACAGCATCACATTACTCAAATCCTAGCTTCACTTCACTGGCTCCCTGTTTGTTTTAGAATTGATTTTAAGATTTTACTGATCACTTTTAAGGCTTGTCAGAGTCTGGCACCCGACTACATCTAGGAGATGCTTGACCCATACGAGCTTGTTCGCTGCCTTAGATCCTCGGGCGGGGCCTTTTTAACCATTCCAAGGTGTAGCACCAACCATAATTTAAATAAATCATTGTTTCCCTGTGGATTTTACTTTTATACAATTAAGTCTTTTTCAGCTAAAATGCACTACAGTTACATAAAGACAAAGAAGCATTTTAGGAGGCCAGTTAGGAGCTACTCTTAAGCTGAATTCATACTTGATTGGTTTCATTGGTTTCAGCTTTGGTAACAGCAATCTAACCATTGATACCTACACCACCGCAGGTTTTCATTTATAGTTCAGTGTCAGATTTCCCCCGTTGTTAGCCCCACAACAACCCTAAATGGAAGGTTGACTTTGTCTCACTACTAAATAGGATGTTACTGCTGTACAATAGCCGAAGTAACCATGTTCACTGAGAGGAGCTCAAAAGTGGCTTACAGGCATTTTCACGCTGATCCCAAATTGCGGCAATGTGTTTCACAAATGTTAATTGCTTGAAAATTGCAGATAAAGTTGTGAGTCCCACAAGGTTTTCACATGCTCATGCATGGATCGAAAGTATGGCACTCAACAATCTCCACTTAAAGGAGAAAACACAAGTAGCAAAAGCTAATCAATCACAGTTATTGTGGTCTCTACATGGTATCTTTGTAACCCAACCTACAAGCTATACTTAAGCTATAAAAAGCTGCACTCAAGCTTAACCATAGCTATGGCATAGGTACAATGTTTACATCAACAAGCTATGTTGCTACAGCCTAACCCCCTTAGCAAGAAAAATAAATCACCTTTTAGCCTTAAAATGTTTCATGAATACATTGTTTGCATTCAGTGAATGTCCCATTTCTGTTTTCAGTTGTGTACATTATAGTGCCAAGCCAAGTTGGAGGCAGTGCTGTTGGGAGTTGAACCAGTGTCCCTGTGGTTATGGGTGAGTGTTTTTACTTCAACACAACCCGCATGTCTGCCTGTCTTCTTATTGATTTTTACTGTTTTATCCAAGGACACAGCATGTGGAACATACAAGACCTTGACGAGTCCTGGCTTGCTCCAGTTTGCACTGAATCTGTAGGTGATTGCCTACACTATGCGTGTCTGACTGTTTACCTGTGTGTGTGTGTGTGTGTGTGTGTGTGTGTGTGTGTGTGTGTGTGTGTGTGTGTGTTTGCAAGCCTTCAGTGTTTACTTGCACATGTCTGCACAGTAATCTTTAAATATATTTCCACAATTTGGTATTAGTATATCTGTGTTTGTGCATGTGTGCATCTTTCTGGTCTGTGTGTGTGTGTTTGTGCGCCTGTGTGTGTTTATCGCCGCCTCTGCTGTCACTTCTGTAATCCTCCAAACAGCAGGCCAGCCGAGGAAGAAAAGAAAACAGGAGGGAAGCAGCGTGTCAGGCCAAGGAGTGAAAGGTGCTATTAATCATATAGGCTGTCAGAAAATGAGCAACTCCGTGATGACCACACACGCAGGCGTGCACAGACCTTAACAGCACCAAATGACTATACTAGAATTTTGTGCTAACTGGAGCTCCTCTCAGTTACCACCCTCCACCACCTGTCTAAGAGCTTGGAGAGATCAAACATACTGCTATAGTAAAGGGCATCTCAAATATGGAGAATTAAGTTTAAAAAAATATGTATATGTATTCAGATCGGTTTATAGATATGTATATGTGTGCATAGCCTATGTATGCATTTACATGGATCTATTCAGCCCCTCCTCTTGTCTCTCTCTCTCTTTTCCTCTCTCCATGTGTGTGTTTGTGTAGCCTGTCCTCTTTCTAGGTTATATGTTGGAGAGGAGCACATGTGGCTCAGGCTCTAGCAGCTAAAAACACTCCAAACATTTCCGTCTGCTCATCCATCGTACTTCTGTATGAAATTTAAGATCACCGTATGCGGCAGGGGCGATTCTATGATCAGACCTTTAGGGGGGGGGGGCTCAGCCCCTAATGAGAATTTGACACAGATACAGTGCATGGCAAAAGTGTAAACCCCCCCTGTTAAATCAGATAATCGCTGAGCTAGCTACTGAACAACAATGTCAGCTAACGTTTTAAACAAAACCGTGATGGAACTAAACCTGACACTTTATAAGTCACAGTAATAACGACCAATTTGACACAATGTTCTAACATTCAGCAATTTTAGTTGCTTATGTTTCATTTGGGTTCTAATCTGCGCCATGAAATTACCAACTTCTTCTCCTTCTTTGGGGACTGCCAACGTTGTGTTGTGTCTGGGTCTGGAACAGGTCTGCTGATTGTCCCCACAAGCTAAAACCTGGAAAAGAAGTGTTGAGTTTCTATGCACCACACATCTGGAACCCCAAAATAACAGAAGTTAAGCTCAAACTCTGTTATTTTAAATGTTTTAAATCAAGGCCTAAAACTTGACTGTTTGGCCTTATCGTCAAAACACACAGAAGTACATTTCCAGGATTAAGTCCCTCACCTTCCGCTCTCTATTGATCCAGACTACCTTTGGACCTGAGACACATTGTACATACTGACACAGTGCATCAGTACTCAAGTGCTGCTATTCAAAAGCATCCTCAGTAGGAGATGAACAACACTATACCTCACACATGTACAAGTGCACGCACACACACACACACACACACACACACACACACACACACACACACACACACACACACAGTCTCTTGCTTCCCACCCCCACCCCAGCAGGTCAGCGTCTGTTATGTAAGGTTAAGCAGGCATCAGTACTCCGTCTCTCTGCAGCCTCCTCTGAAGGCCTGTGGAGCAACTCATCTACATAGTATGAATATAAATGACTGGGACTGTATGGTAAGAGCTATTAGAACCAAGGCTGGCAGTGTTTAATCAGCATAGAAAGAGCAGTGATAGGAAGAGTGACCTAGGTCACCACACTGTTCAGCTGCAGAAATGGGTTTGGAGCGATGAGATATGCATACATGTATAGTATTGTCTAGTGTTTGAACCTAATAATTCTGTAATACATATACATGCATACATTCTAATATATATTTCCTCCAGATGGAATTATTTGTTTGTTTTTTTATGTCGGATCCTCCTTAGCTCCTGCATTGCAGCTATTCTTCCTGATCTGGAGTTCTATTAGAAGAAAACAGTGGCAGGTCTAATTAATTCCCCAAGATAATTTATAGTGTGTTCTCTGGAAACTGCAATGCTTGCAGTACTCACCTGATTTAGATGCGACATCTGTTTTTAATTCCAGGATCTATCCAGAGTCATTCACTTATTGCAAGCTTTAAACCAAAACATGAGCAGTTTATGGTCTAGAAAGAATGCTTGTGTCACTGCAAATCATTCACCTGAGAGAGAGACTGCGGTTAACACAATGGCTACAAGTCACTGGAGAGGCAGGTGTTTCTATTTTAGAGATGCCTGTCCAATACACTTACACTTCACTGTCATTCTGCTAGTCAGCATGCTCTTCACTTCTGACAGTCTCAAATGGTGGAGCTCCTGGTATTTTGTGCAGATATTCTCTTTGACTGTTTTTTATAACAAATCTGAATATGAAATAGTGTATTTGTGTCACCAATACTAATTCTTGTGGAGGTCTCAAAGCTTCTGAAACAATATTTACACCATCATTATGGGAAACCAAACGTCATGAGTAGGGTATAGAACGTACCGAAATTGATTGGATGACTAATTCAGAGCCATCTTTAATAACAACCACTCACTGTTCATTTAATTTAATTCAATTTTATTTATAGTATCAAATCATAACAAGAGTTATCTCGAGACACTTTACAGATAGAGTGGGTCTCGACCACACTCTGTAATTTACAAAGACCCAACAATTACAGTGATTCCCTCAAGAGCAAGCATTAGCAGTGGCTATTGTGACAGTGGCGAGGAAAAACTCAATTTTACGAAGAAACCTGGGACAGACCCAGACTCTTGTTAGGCGGTGTCTGACGGTGCTGGTTGGGGGTGCCATGAACAGTGGCAATAATAGTCATAATAAAGATAATGGAACAGTGACTACAATGGTAGTCGTAGTAGTTAATGTCATAGTAGGGCACAGCAGGGCGTTACGGGGTGTAGTGTGGCACCGCAGAGCATGGGTGGACGCGGCAGAACGCTGCTCGAACTCGAGGATCTCTTCCAATCATTTCAACGACCACTACTAAGAATCACCAGGACCAGAAGGTTATGTCTCAAAGGTTATGTTGTTTACACACACATTTTTACACACATAACACTGCTGTCGGGTGGGTTCAGCTAACTAGAAAAATATTACAGACTCAGGCGGGTGAAAAAGTGTAAAAGCAGTGTTCAGAGTTGGTTATTAACTTACAGAAACATTGTAAGCAGTACTTCACCTTCCACCTTCTCTTCCTCGCGCCGCTCTGTCGCTCGCATGTGTGTGCCCGGGTGCAAGGCAGCAGTGAACCCGTAAATATATAAAACGCTCTTAGTGTATGTTTGTACAGCTTCCTGCCATCCCTTAAAACCTGCTGACAGTCAATCACAAATGTAACTAAATGTACTGTCAATAATGTACTGTCAATTCTTTTTTCAATGGAACTTTTGGCCACGCCAATCACAGCCAACCTGTAATGACCACCTTTCTCCCCCATCACAATGTGCTACTACACCATTTTTTAAAAGTATCTGTGCTCAACTACTAGTAGTTGTACTTTTGTAGCAACTACTGAATCTCTGTGGTTTGAAGTTTAGTTTCTCTAAATACCACACATATAAACACTGTCGTGATAGCTTAATCGTGTTGTAACTAAGATATCTGCTAAAGCACGTGTCAAACTCAAGACCGCGGGCCAAATCCAGCCCCTCGCAGATTTTGATCCGGCCAACATATCAATTTAGGTTCACAATAGTTTTTGGCCTGCCAAGTTCAGCGCCAAACCAAAAAGACAGGAAACTGCTTTTCAAACTGTAATTACTATATATTATATTTTGTGTAAACAAAGTTGAAATATTTTGAGCAAAAAAGCCGACTTTGAGACTCAGAAATTCCCCCAGAACCAGACAGTTTCATTTTCAGGCTGTGAAACAGGTTGCTGTGAGTCGGCTGTGACAAAGGGAACTAAACAGGCTTTCCAATGGTATAAGATGTATTGCCAAAAAGCATTGTTACCACAGAGAAATATCTACCAAACACAAATGTCCTTACTTTTTGTGCTAAGTTTACTTGTTCAGCAATGCTAACTCTGCCAAAAAACGTTAGCTTCATGCTATTATCAAGATGGCTGCGGCTACTTTCATGACGTTTGCATTTTTCAGAGAGATGTTTTAGGTCTCTTACCCCCTTTGTTGTCCACAAAACCTCAGTGTCGACACTTTGAAAAGACAGGGAAAGCAAAAAGGGCATTGCTAACATCACATCCAGCCAGCCATCTCCATTTTTTAGCTCCGGTGTAGCTTGACCGTTGGTCCGCTCCAAAATCCTTTATCCTCTTTTTTTCTTCCAGAGAACGCCTTGTGAAATTTTTTTTTTTTTTTTGTCAATCAATGACAGAATTTGGTTTAACTGCTGCCATCATCTCTACGAACGTGATCTGTGTCACTGTGTGATTTGTCAGCCTAGCAAGGTTTTGGCAGAGTGTCGTACGTATCGCCTGTGCAGTAGTGACCAAGAGCGTAAAGTTGAATGACAGGTGTCGAGCATCAATCAGATTGGATAAAATAACATGTATCCAATTCTGATTTGCCAGGGACGCAGCGAGGTGTCAAACGGTGAATTACGTTTTCCTGATTTGATTTGTATTGGTAGTTAGCTAGCTAGTTGACTATGTAGCGACAAACAAGCTAACATTAGCCACTCAGCTAAAACCAAAATATCACAATATATTTATAGTCAGTGTCACTTTTTGGACGTTTTCAGCACTGGGGGGAAAAGGGTTTGTTGTAACGTTACTCAACACCGCTGAGAGATTTAGCTAGCTACTTCGCGGCTAGGGCTGGCCACCGAGTATCTTCAGGGCTGGCTGCCATGTATGTAACAGCCGAGGATACGCCTATGTCAATGGGATGGCTGCCGGGTGTTGCTGCCAGACTCTCCCCACCTTTTGTCCGCAGGACAGTCACTATTTGTCGGTTTACTTAACTGTTAAGAAGACTGTTAACACTAAAGGGGGGAGAATTTCAGCACAACACGGCCAGCCAGACTCTGATGCCTGGGGCGATGTGGTCTGTTTCCCCGACCGAACATAAAAAGTTCTGTTACTGCCTTTATCATCGTTATCACCCGGCGCTGGAGTTTGTGCTAGCTGGGTTCGGATTGCTTTAAGTTAATAATAATGGCTGGCTGCTGGCTAACTGTGGATGTGTTGTGTCCCTGGGGCTGTTGTCCGCTCACATCATGACTGAAGTCCCTTAGCAGCGGAGAGTGAGACAAAAAAAACCAGGGTGGGATAGCTGGCTAAATTAGCAATAGATTTGTCTTCTGTCTATACAGCTAACGTTAACGCTAGCTGACGAACGTAATCGTGGGTTAGCCCAGTGCTGTTTAACATTAACTTTACCTTGATCAAAACAATTTTACCTAAAATAACTTCAGAAGCGTGTTGAATGATATTGTAACCTTATAACGTTTCCCACCAAGCATTAGCATAAGCTACTTGTCAATGTAGCACATAACGTTAAGCTGGATCAGTCGATATTGAAATGTATCAATAAGGAAGGTTTCTGCTGTATTACTGTGTTGTAAGTGGCATGTAATCAATGACAAAATGATGCTGTGTGGCAGAAAGCAAGCTGTATTATGGTTACTGAGTATTTTTCTGTGACATTGTATGATTTAGAATTTCTCTCGAACGTATCATCTGGGTGCCCGTGTTTTGACGGAAGTTAGAGGAACCAGAGGGGTCAAAAGTTTTATGACGCCACTGACAGGCAACTAAATGAAACATCCCGTGTCATTAAAATAAAATAATGGATTTTTCTGGGTTTGAACATTTTTGGAAACATTTGGGATAGTGTAAGTACCCAACTCAACAAAATATATAACATTGGTATAGTCGTTTTTAGACTTTAAGATTTTAATGCAGAAATGTTACATATTGTACCTTTACGATCTCATCTGAATTCAAATGAATTCAATCTGTCATTCAAACAACTCCGAGTTTTAGTTTAAAGGCCCTGACACACCAACGAGACGGGCCAACCGTCGGGAGTAAAGCCAGTTGGACTGATCAGTCGGGTCCCCGAGGTCCAAAAAATGACTCAGAACACACCGAAGAGACGCCGACTTGAGCGTACGCTCTGCGCGTGATACGTCTCCATAGCAGCAGGCGGCACTGCTCTGTATCGTTTCCATTAACAGTCTGTTTATTTCCCAGAAAATCAAAACCAGCAGCTGATTGGACGAACGTGTCATGTGGTTCTTTTTTCTCCGGAAAGTCACAGTCAGACTGTCATGGCGGCTCGTTCAGAATACGATCTCATATTGGACTAAAATAGTTCACTGAAACGTGTTTCTGAAAACATTTTAAGCGAGAAATAGGCCGTGCAGTTTCTGAATCTGTCTTCATTTCATATCAACAAAGGTCAGTTTAACAGATTTTCCTCAGATTTTGAGAGGCTCATCCGCTCCCCATTTCCGGGTGAGTCCCGACGCCCAGTCTCCGACTGAACATGTCGGGTCGGCCCAAATGAAGGCCGGCGGCTCCTTGGACAGACGACGGCACAGAAAACACCGAACAGACTTGAGTCACCGACCTCGCCAGACGGTCCGACTGCCGATTATCGGGCTGTTGTGTCTCCTCTATAAAACCTTTACAGCCAACTTAATAAAATCTCAGGTTTTTTTATTTGGTCCATAAATAGAGCAAAAGGATTCAGGCACAGACAACGAGAACTGGAGGCTCAGTTAGCAACGATTAGCAACGATTAGCTCCGTTAGCAGTTAGCTCCAGTCAGCTCTGGTATGCCTGCAAACTAAGCCACGCCTACAACTCACAGACACAGAGCAGGAGGGAGAAACATGAGGGATAACAAACAAGATAACAAAACGCACACAAACAGGGAGAGTGAGGCGCTGCCATGATGGCATCATGACAGTAGGCCGGGGAGGCCGACCAAGACTCTCAGGAGGCTGGCGGCGAAGGCGGGAACCCTCTGGCGGGAACCCTCTGGCGGGAACCCTCTGGCGGCTGAGCACGATGGAAAAAAACTCTGGAGACCGGTGGCGAAGGTGGAAGCTCTCAGGCGGAAGCTCTCAGGCGGAAGCTCTCAGGCGGCCGGCAACGAAGGAATCCCCCCGGAGGCCGGGCAGGCGAAGGGGCAGCTGGGCTGGAGCCAGATGACGGATCAGCTTGGCTGGAGCCAGGCGACGGGTCCACTGGACTGAAGACAGGCGACGGGTCCACTGGGCTGGTCCCCTCTGGCGGTTGAGCAGGACAGTGAAGACCCCCAGGAAAGTCTCTGGGATGCTAGAGACCGGCAAAGTTTCTGGGATGCCGGAACCCGGGAAAGTCTCTGGGTCGCCGGATGTAGACTCTGGGAGACTGGTCGTCAGCAGGGGCTCTGGAAAGCTGCACGTCAGCTGGGACTCTGGAAGATTGGTCAGCTGAGGTTCTGGAAGACTGGTCAGCTAAGGATCTGGAAGACTGGTCAGCTAAGGATCTGGAAGACTGGTTGGCCCGCTGAGGTTCTGGAAGGCTGCACGTCAGCTGAGGCTTGGGGCCGCTGCACAGCAGGGGTAAGTCGATTATGTCCCATCTGCATGGGTTCCTCATTGTGAAGCACGCGAGCAGAGTGAACACAGGCAGAAGATGAACTGATAGCAACCCGAGGAGCTGGGCTGGTTATAGGGCAGGTTGACTAAGGTAGGTGAACTGGTTGCTCTTTCTCTAAGTCTCTCTCTTAAACGGTTGTCAATACGAATGGCTAGAGAGATTAAGTCCGGTAGATTCTTTGATTCAGACGACCCACTGAACTCTCCTTGACATTCTTATTGAGGCCCTTGAAGAAAATGCTTTGTAAAGCCCTATCATCCCAACCCAGCTCAGCCGCTAATGTTCTAAACTCAACGGAGTAATCAGCTGCACTTAGAGCCCCCTGACGTAAACTTAGCAGGCGGTTACTGGTATCACTGCTAGTTATGGGGTGATCGAAAACTGCGGTCATTTTAGCCACAAATTGTTGGTATATGGCATTGGTAGTTAGCGGGCTGTTCCAAAAAGCTACTCCCCAGTCTCTCGCCCACCCAGAAAGTAACCCGAGTACATAAACTATTCTTGTAGCATCATGAGCATAGGTTAGAGGCTGCTGACCGAACACAAGTGAACACTGAAACAGGAATGATTTACATTCTCTGAAACTCCCACTATAGCGTTCGGAAGCAGACACATAAGGTTCACGGGGCTGAACGTTACTCTCAGGGACTGCTTGTGGAGGCGAGGGATCTGGTGGAGACTGAGCTGGAAGCTGTGGTGGATGGTTTTCCACTCGAGGCATGTTGGTAGAGAGCTGGTGAAGGGATTCCATGATTCCTTGTAACATCTGAGAGTGTTGGCCGAGCAGGATGCCTTTGGAGGCTCCCCATAGTGGAGCGAAAAACCTTGAGGGTTTGGGTCAGAATCTGCTGGGTCCATTTTATGGCCAGATTGTTCTGTTATGATTGGCACTGGAGGTTGGACCCAAAAGCAGACGTGACACACAGGACATACATACATTTAAACAAATGACACTGATTCACGTGCCCAGTGAATCAGTGTCTTTTGTTTGTGGCGTCGACCATGTGGTTATGGCGTCCTCAAGAGTGCAACAAACAATTCCAACACTTGCATCCAGAGAGAAGCAGGCAGGCAAGCAAGCAAGCAGGGGTAACAGGAAGTGTGAGCACAAGCAAGCAAGGCAGACTGCAACAAGAGAAAACACAGATAACATTACCCACGCAAGCTAGAACACCAGGAAACAGAATTACACAGGGAGCCAAGAGTTACAACTGTAACTCAACTGCTAGTAGACTGAACGATCTGGCGACGAGTGGATCACAGAGCCGGCCTTAAGTACTGCTGGGGGATGATTAGGGAATGAGCTTCACCTGACGCAGCCTGCAAACTAAGCCACGCCCACAACTCACAGACAGAGCAGGAGGGAGAAACATGAGGGATAACAAACAAGGAAACAAACAACGCACACAAACAGGGAGAGGGAGGCGCTGCCATGATGGCATCATGACAATTATAAAGATATGGAGTGGAGGAGACTGCTGTAGACAGGGGTACCAACCAGACTCTGATAAATGACGTTCAGGGAGCTTTCACAGTGGTGTGGCCGTGGTGTTTCTACGGTTTGTTAATACAGTTAATCCCACGGCAAGACCACCAGCAGCACGTTATAACTTGTAATAGCTATAGCCTCTGAGCCTGAAGTGATTAGCGTTGATTGTTGACGCTGTCATGCACGCGAAGACGGACTTCACGAGGGAAAGGGGCTGGAGGCCGCTAGTCTTTGTGTGCTGTAAAAAATACTTTGTTGATTGGATTTTTTTTTTTTATTTGGATGTTATTTACCTGGGCGGGTCTCAATCTACCTGGGCGGTGCGCCCAGGTAAAACCTATGTATGGGAAACACTGGTTTATCACACATGATGCAGGTTTAAGATGATGACTGACAGGGGAGCATCGTGCTTGAACGTAGTTAGTGTACTGGCATTCTCCGTCCAGCACGACACACCAGGTACATTAAACTTAGTGTCAACCTAGGGGGTACTGTATTGAAACACATTTTAGTGTAATGAGAAAGTTTTAAATTTTTTTCCTGATTGAAAATGGACCAAGCACCGCCCCAACTTGCATAGGTCGCTCAGAGCTACGTCGTTTGGTTGCTCTGATTGGTTGTAGGTCACGTTTGGTCGTTTCGATTAGTTGTGTTTTTCAATTGTGTCCAGAGGCATTTTGGTCTGTGCCATTGATGAACGCTCCTAGGAATTGGAAATTTAACTGAGACGTTTTGGACTAATAGGCATTTGCAAATTATTCTGGCTATGCATAGCAAAACTGTATGGAACATAAAAAAGCATATGAAGTAGGTTTTTCTGACTTGGTCCAGAGATGTTCTGTACCAAATTTGTAGACACACACACACACACACACACACACACACACACACACACACACACACACACAATCAATGGAATTTGGAAAATCAATCAAGCATACCTTGACATGTTACAGAAAGTTAAGTCAATTGTATTTATATAGTTATCGCCAATCACAAATTTGCCTCAAAAGGCTTTGATAAAAAAAGCCTGCCCTGAATTGAATTGTTTACCTGAACATAGTTTTAACTGTTTTGGTCTCGCTCAAGTCGATTACCATACCATCCATGAAAACGAGTGGAAACCAATAGCTGCAATGAGGATTTGTTGGAGGTTTTACAGACTGACACACAATTAACAAACAGTAGGACCTCCATTTTACTTTTTAATAAAAGCAATTATTGGTAGACCTATTTATTGTTCTCATCACTGTTGGAACACACCCACTTCACCCTGTGCTAAGAGAACATGGAGCCAACTAATTTCCTGTCTTCATTACATGACACTGGTGTGTGTGTGTATGTGTGTGTGTGTGTGTGTGTGTGTGTGTGTGTGTGTGTGTGTTACCCTGGATGTGCTCCCCCACTACCCTTTCTCTCCATTAGTGAGTATCAGTAACCTGTTAAGACTTCTAGTAGAGATGAAAACAACATGATCTGGGAAAATATTGAATAATCAATAGAAGGTAATTCTCTCTGATTACCCGGGTACGTGTGCGGCGCACCAAAATGGGAGTTGAGTCTTGTCAAGTCGCCCCCCTCCCCTCCGCTTTTGCTCTTGCTGCTTTCACAAGGCAAAAATCCATACTCAGCAAATACAATCTAATTTCTCCCTGCCCTGCCAGTTTAAATAGCCTGCATTGAATTAAGTTGGTAAAAACAGAAATCGATCTTTCCGTTGGCCATCTCAATGCGGCGCCTCGCACCATTGGGCCCGTAATCACCGCTGATCCCTGGGAGAAATTAACCACAGAGAGGGGACAGGAGTGTATAGTATATGTAGGTGAGTGTGTGTGAGATAGAGAGGCACACACTTGTCTGAGAGAAAAAGAGATATTGCTCTTTTGGTTTACAATATGTTTTTATTAGCAGTCACAATAGTATTTGAGAGGCATTAAAGATATGAAATCTTTATTTATATAAAATACATTGTATTCCCCTGCAGTTAATATGAGCAGATCAATTCCACTTATTTTGTTGGAATTCACTTTGTTTAACTGAAATTCAGTCGAGTTCGTTTCTCTTTCACTCTCCTCATGCACTGATGTCCACACACACACACACACACACACACACAGACACACACACACACACACACACACACACACACACACACACACACACACACCTCATCTCGCCTCCTCCACCCTCTCAAACACTCATTAACTCTCTACTCTATCTTTTCTCACCAAACACTGTGTAGGAACACGGATCAATACAAGTTTGTGATGTGATTCCCTACTTTGAGTGCTTGCTCTCTGCTGATTTTCCCCTTCTCCCCTTTCTCTATCCCCTCCTTTTATCCTTTCAGACCAAAACAAGAGGCAGAACCTGACACCTTTCAGCTGTCTGCTCTGACCCAAAACAAACTGCTCACCGTTTTAAATTCAAAGTAAAAAAGATTTTTAAAAAAATAGGGTGACCACCTCATCACTGTTCTGTTGCAGGATGGTATCCAGGAAGGGTTAAAATCAAAGGCAACTGAACTTGGTTAAACGTGCGCCAAAATAGTTTTGTCTCTTATCTGCAAAACCCCACTATTTAGGCTACATCTACACTACATTGTTTTCATTTTCAAGCAGAGTTTTGAGACAAAAACGTCCACACAAGAGTTTTAGTTTCAGTAGAAGATCTAATCCCCATCCTTATTAACACGTCTGACAAAGCATATCAAATGACCATTCGCATACACTGGGCATGCGCATGCCTGTGTAAACAGAAAGTAGATTATTTGACGTTACTCTGGGGTTGAAAATCATGGATGTACAAATTGAAAATACAGAAAATACTTTGGAGAAAGAATGGCAAAAAGTAAGACCAGGGATTATTTGCTTGGACCGACGCTGAGGTGGAACTGTTACTGAAAGGTATGTCGTCCTACCTTACCAATAAGACTGACTGACATGCTTCGTAGTTTCCAAAGGTCTCCATTTGTGCCCGTCCAGACTACAGAGCAACCCCGAGGTTTTCAAACCAAATGGGGGCAGCAGTGTTTCCAAATGTCTCTGACATGACACCGTCCTAATCATGACATGATAAAAATGAAAAAGGAGTCTTTATGAATGTTTATGACTGTTGTCATTAAGTGTCATTTGATAAATTATGACACTTTAAATGCAAAGTTAGCATTGTTTGAGATGACAACTTAGGTGACTCTTACATTATTATATGTATTTATTTTTCAGTTTTTATTCACTGAAATAGTAATAATGTCTAGATTATTGTTAACTTGGACTCACTTATTTTGGGAAACAGTGGTTCAATATAGCGGTCTGGGAAATGTGCCAATCACAATTTATCCTCTGTTGGTATCTGGGTGAAGTGACTCCCCCTGGCGAAGCTGGGCCTTCAGTAGCTGGACCAAATGCCTGTGTAATGCAAGTGAATGGGGGCATGCATTTGATCGTGACAGATGTCTTAGCCAATCACATTTGATGAGTTGTGGGTGGGATAAATTCCCCACATCTTCCGTGCATTCGTGAATACATTCAAAGATTCTCTATACTAAAGATTTCAAGCATCGCCAATGGTATGAAACAGTACACACTTCCTGTCTCCTAAAGAGGCGTGACCTCGTTTGAACGTGTAGTGAACGTCATGTGGATGAATGAAAAGTTATATTTAAATAATTTATCAACATGTTCTTTTGCTAACGTTGGATACATAGCTTAAAGACATATTTAGCATGACAGAGATTAGTTTTGTTAGGGCGTTCAAGAACATTAGCTGACATTAGCTTATCTGTGTTGCCAGATCTCACGAGACATTGATCCTGGGACAGAAACAGGTCTCAAACAAAGTTAATTTTCTCCTGATTTGTCCGTCAAATCAAAATTACATTTTAGTTTCAGAATGTTCTGGAGTGACTGGAGTGTCACTCTTTGGTGACTATAGGGCAAAAGGATCGCTCATAATCTGTGTTCACGTTCACTTCTCTCGTTGGAATCAATACACAGGACCTGTGGCTAGTCTCCTAAAGAGGCGTGGCACGGGTGGAGCCCACGTGACACAGATACAGGATACTAGCTCGAGTTAGGGCGTCTCGATTCTAAACAGTCTGATACATTCCACTAGACCCTAGATTTTATTTATTTGTTAATCTTAGATATGATGGGACAGGATCATAGAATTCAGAAAGACATGAGCACATTCAAATGTCAAACTGCTCCTGATCAATCTGAAACAGTTCATACTGGCCTTCATTTTTCTTGAGATGTTTTTAATATGACTTTTAAAATTTAGCTGAGAATCTAAAATCACTCCTAAATATTTTTCTTCTTCTACCTGATCGATGAGTTCACCATTCATTTTAATGTTAAGATCATGTATTATCCGCTCTATTGTTATAGAAAAACACATAGATTTAGTTTTCCTCAGAGTAAGTGTTAAACATGATTTGTTTAGCATCAAACACTTTCTCAAGACTTTTAGTCAATGTACTGCCGATAACAACGGGGCTTTTGCCGGACACATAAACCACGATGTATGTCATGCCGATGACATACATCTGAATGCCAACTTTAGGACATACTTCAGGCAGCTCGTTCACATACAAACTGAAGAAAACAGGCCCCAGTATGGGATTCCGGTCATAATTTCACATGGGGCAGATTTTGCATGATCAGTAACTACACATTGTTCTTGACCCTGTAAATATGACTCGAACCATGATAATGCCTGGTGTGATGTATTATAAGATGATAGTTTTGAGATAAGACGGCTATGATTTACGGTGTCGAATGCCCTCTTTAAGTCCAGGAATACTGCACCCACGATGTTTCCTTTATCAAGCGGCTGCACAATATTTTCCAATAATGCGCAGATGGCTGTTTTAGTGGAATGGTTCTGTCTGAAACCATACTGTTGAGGGTGTATATACTGATGTATTTCTAAATATTGAGTTAGTTGTTCTGAAACAATTTTTTCTAGTATTTTTGACATTACCAGAACTAGACTTATTGGTCGATAGTAACTAACGTCTGTGGTATTCCATGACTTAAAGATGGGTTTTATCAGTGACTTTTTCCAAGCATCTGGAAAGATTCCAGTTTTAATAGAGACATTTATAATGTGGGTCAAAGGTTGAATGATAACTTGTGCATACATTTTTGAGGAAAGTTGTGTCTATGTTATAGTTATCTTTGGATAAATTGATTTTCAGGTCTGAAATAGCTTTCAATACCACTGCCTGATTCACTTCTCTAATTTTAAAGGAATTCTCATTCTCTGATGACAATATGTTTAAGTTACTACTATTAGGCTCGCCATCTAAAAAATAAGAAGCAAGATCTTGCACAGATTTACTAAAAAATTGATTAAAAGCATTAGCAACTTGAAGATGAAGCCGACCGTGAAAGTTGTCAGCGAGTGAGGAAGGAGACCTCAGTTCATTCAACGACAGGAAGAACAACAAACAAGTATTGAGTTAGTGAACTACCACACAGTTAGTGAATGGCGGCAGATGGCAAAGAAGACTGTGTGGCTGGACTAACTTCATTTTCAAGATCACCTTTTCAGAAAAAACTTGAAATCATCCAGAAAGGCCAAAATCACCCACTTTGCCAGGATTAGTGCAAACTAGAAAGAGCTAACTTCAAGCCAGCAGCTAACATTACAGTCCCTATTGGTGGCTAACGGGTAGCACCCGCACCTTCAAACTGTTAAAAGGCCATGACAAGAGCAGAGAATCGGAGAACAAATGGAATTATTTGGAGTTGTTGGACTTCTTGGCTGAGTATGATAGTGAGCTGAGATGCCACCAGGCAACATCTAAGGCTTTTTATTGGTTCTGTCACCTAGCAAAATCCAGATTGACCTGAACAGTGCCACTTGTGCAACATGTGTTAGGGGATGCCGAGGGAAGACAAGGTGAGGAACACCCCATTTGTAGCGGTCATGGTTAATGAGACATTGCTCATATTTCTTTGTTATATTGCATATTTGTCACATTTCGATTATTTGATGAATTGTGCATGATTCTTGCAATTTGTGTCACATATAATATTAAATAAAGTTAACTGTTCACTCAATACAGTAATGTGAACTACTTAAATTAGCTGGATACATGGTTAAATTAAATTTGCTCTTACCAGTGTATCACCGTGTGTACTTCATCCACAGCAATCCCACCAATTGGTCCCAAAACGTCCCAGTAAGATAGTAAATGCCATAAACATATTCCCAGTAAATATTTACAATCATTTACCAAAAGAACCAACCAGAGGCCTGTACTATGAATCCAGATCAACATGACCTGGATTTCTTTCAGTTCCCCGGCTTCACCTAACCTAACAACCGCGGTCCTGCATCAGCTGTGTCACGACGCTGGTTACCAACTAGTTCAGTCAACCCAGGGTTTCCCAATCCAGAGACCACTCAGAGCGCGTTCACATAAAAGAGGCACGACCAATCACAAACATCTATCAGAGCCGCATATTTTACATAAGAAGAGCAAACTATAATTCTACATAAATATGAAGAACACAGACACGGTTTTACAGGCTAAACACAATATAGTTGCTGCTTCCTAAAACAGGAGGAAAGCTGGCAAAAAATACAGCTGACGCTGTAAATGTGTAAATCACAAGGCTTATTAATATCACTTCATCAGTCAGGACCAAGATCTGACCATAATTACACTTCCTTTCCATAAACTGTTGTTGCTTTAGCCTTTTATTTCAGTTGCAACCCTGGCAGGGGTAAGCCATCGTGAGAGAAAATAAAATATATAAAAACATAATTCAAACAGATGTGTGGCATTGGCAACACACGGCTCAAGAAGCCGACAAATAGCCTATAGGTAATTCACTCCGCTGAAAATCTATATCTTTCATAAAAATACCCATCAGGGAATGTTAACGGGGTTGTCGGTCTCTAAATGTTTTAACTTTTCTGAGCATCTCTCTCTCTCTCTCTCTCTCTCTCGCTCTCTCTGTCTCTCTCTCTCTCCGCACTGAGCTCCACCTGATCTTCTAAGAACGGTGACGCCGTTGTCAATCGAGTATTGATTGGTCGGTAGGCGGTGCTTTTACACCGGTTGATCTCTAATCTCCAACATAACCTGCTCCCGAGCAGGTTAGGTGTTCAGCATGAGTTACCTCATTTAACCCGGTAACAAGTGATCCACCCTTGTGATACACAAAACCCTGGGTTGAACCTCAAGTTACCTCTTTAACGCCAAATCTTGCTTCGTAGTACAGGCCTCTGGTCTACCATGTTGCATGTTCCAAATTTAAAAGAGCGGGAAAGTGAGGCCGAGAGAGGGCTGATCCATGGGTGGTTGTCTTGATAATATATGTATAATTATTGATCTTGGCAGTTGACGATGCAGGCCCAGGGGATACACACACAGACACACACAAACAAACACAGGCACAGGGTTTATTCAAGGCACAAAGAACTAATTGAAAGGCAGACAGTATTTATTATTCATAGTTTGGGCCTTTGTGATGGTTATGCATTTATTTACTGACTTTATTTGATGTGCTGCCATTTGCATGGGTGCTATATAATTCATGTAACACTTGGTTGGTAATCACCATGGCTTTTAGCATGTTGTCAACTGTTGAATACATGTGTGGCGTCGGGCGCTGTTCGAAAAAGGGAGCGCTCTGCTCACCCCAAACACGGCACTCTCTGTAATGTGTGAATCTAAATTTGCTCGACAACGCCACCTTGGGAATTGCACCCAAAGAATAATTTTACACTGATCAAGGACACAAGTTCGTTCCACTCAATCGGCAAGACACGTGGTTCCCAGTTTACAAAAATACTTTATTCAATAAAATCAATATATATATATATATATATATATATATATATATATATATATATATATATATATATATATATATATATATATATATATATATATATATATATATATATATCTCATAAAAAAATCAACATTCATCCAAAATAAGAAAAAGGAGCCTAATCAGGGGCTGAGGCCTACTGATGGGAAGTGCAGGTGAAGGGAAGGAGAACTAATAAAACTAACTTAAAACGAAAACAGAGAGTTCACCCAGACACGCGTGACAGTCACACAGTGATATCACCAAATCCAAGGAATCACGGCACACAAAAAGGAAGGACACCACCACCCACGTCACCAGCACCACCACCAGGCTGCAGCCACTGAGGATGACAAAAGAAAAAAAAGGGATTACAACAGAAATAATTGTACCCAAAATACACAACCAAACACCTGAAATAATTCACAAAACAATCGTCTTAATCAAAACAATAAGTCACAAAACAAAAACCAATAATGTGACCACACCAACATTAGCTACAAAATAGCATTCGATGTAGCACAGAGAGAGAGAGGAAACTTACCACCGCTCAAAAGAAACCAGGAGTAACAGGACGGAGCACACAGTCGCCGCTCTGCAGTAAACACACACAGGCTTTAAGCGTACAAACACAAGGATAAATAAGACGACACCAAGCAATAGCTGCAGCAGTGGCACGGAGCATTACCTGCACAAGCCAGCACCTAACCCGGAAATGATGCCTCAGTAGGGGCACACGAAGAAGTAGACCTACTTATATACTGCCGCCCTAGTGGTTAACAGACGAAACTAACCACAGCAAGACAACCCCATTTCCATACTGCTACACATGTATTGTGTATTTTTATGTTATAATGAATGAAAACAACACAGTGATGATTAGTCCTTTTTTCAGTTGCTGTTTAGTGCCACAGAGTGCACTCCATGCTATGGAAGTTCATTCTGTAATCAAGTTAGCATGTGCTTTGTGTATCCTGTTTCTTATTAAAAGTAGCTGACTTTAGGGCAGACTGGGAACAAGTAATGATTTTTTGATGGGTGTAGAGTGAGTGCTCATATATTCACTCAAGTGCTGAGACAATTACTCTGCCGATATGAGAGTCAGACTGTGAGTTGGTGTTGACTTGAGGATGATCTAATGGTGAGGTCTCAGACAGAAACTTCCCTTAGCGTAAGGTGACCAAATTTCTGAGACAAAATCCGGGAACATTTTCAGCTCAGAAGCGTAAATACCTCCAAAACAGGTAATGTTTTTATCTTTGTAAAACTTAAAACAGGGACACTGCCCCAGGGGAATCACTAGACCTAGAGCTGCACTGGGGCACAAGCCCCCCTAGGAGGGTCCATGGGCATGCTCCCCTGTAAGAACATTTAGTCTATTTTAACGTTTAAATGCATCAATCTGGTGCACTTTGACAGGAAATTCAGAGGTTAGACTTGATTATCCTTATCTATGGATGGAAATATTTGTGCTGTAGCCTGAACTATTTTGCACTTCAGAATTATAACCATGCACACACAGGTGGAATAGTTTTTTCTTCATATTTTTGCATTAATGTCACTAGGAAGCATACCAGTAGAAATATATATTCATATTTGTAAGTGGGATATATATAAGTAAGTGGGATTGTCTGGAATCTGGCAATATAATAACCATTATGGTGGGATACACTGGCTAAGCAATTTACAAAAATGACATAAATAGTTGACATGAGAATACATTATAATTTGGGTCCTTTGGCTAAGTCTCTGACTGTCAGAGGAAGAGTAGGAGTGCGGTTGTGAAGAAGTTGGTAATTTCATGGTGCAGATTAACACTTTTGCATGCGCTATATCCGTGTCACATTCTCATTAGGGGCTGAGCCCCCTAAAGGTCTGATTCTAGAATCGCCCCTGCTGCTACTTCATACTTGTACTCCACTACACCTCAGAGGGAAATGTTGTAATGTTTACTGCACTACATTTATCTCACAGCTTTTGCTTTATTGTTTCACACTGGGCTTGTTTCTGCAACAGCTCATTGAGTATCGGATACAATTAAAATTATTGAACGAGATTGCTGCAGTCGGCAACAGCGAAACAAGCTACAATGTACAGTAAGTTAATAGGACGTCAAGTTTGTATTTAAGTTTATGAAAGTGCTCGTTTTGCCGCTGACATGCTCAGATTAATATTCTAAGTGTCTGACAACATTACGGAAAGGATTTCTAAGGAGGTCAATCTTTCTGTTAAAGAGTAAGATCCTTTTTTAAAACATAAAAAAGTCCGCGAAATTGCGTTCGCTAAACCCACCAGACCATGTAAATATCATCGTAAAATGGGCATTCTAGAACATCTCTGAGCTCTGAGGCTTGCTCTGGCTGTCTTGAGCCTGTGCGTGTATGGCGCACGACTATTTCATTCCAATTTCAGGTCTGTAAGTCACAGTGAAAACCGGGGACATCTCCAGCCGGGGACAAGTCACCGAAACCGGGGACTGTCCCTGGAAACCGCGCAGATTTCCCCCCAAATACCCAGCTGTCTTATTATTAACACTCGCTTTTATTTAAAAGAAAGCTACTCTCCTACTTTATTAAAAAAAATATATTTATTGTTTTGCTGTGGCAGAAAATTGCCTAAATTTGATGAGAACGCACACTTGCACCCAATTTTTATGCATCCCTCATCCAGGAGCTATCAAAGTGACGTCAATTAGGAAGAATGCGACGCGAAGGCATCATTTATAGTCGAAAAACATTCAGCCCTAGGGGGATCCGCAACACAATTTGGTTGTGCCAGTTTTTCATTGTGCCCTCCTGACTGTCACATCTAGCACCCGTTCCCACTTACATCTGGGAGCTATCAGGGGCTAATTAGCAGATAATCAATGTTTAATTAAAATGGGGTTGTTAATTAAAATGACTGGTGGAGGGGTTTGGGACCCTTTATTTCTCTCCCTCTTACACCTCAGGCGTTGTAGGAATATAGGGCTTCTCTGGGGGAGCACAGGGAGATCTCTTAAACTGTAAACTTTGGTAACTTGGTAAAGTTTGCAAAGCCATTAAAAGCAAATTGAGTTGAAACTCACATGAAGTTGACAAGTGAGGAATTACACAGCCAATGTTTTCCTAAAACCCTGAGGTATCCTCACCTTCTGTTGTATTCATGGGCCTGACCTCAGACGTTGTTTCAGTTGTGATATGTGTGCTCTGTGCAAGATAGAGAATAGAGCAAGGGCTTAAACTCAGTGTTAGACAATATACTATAAAGGACCTCACGGTGGAGATATTTTCTTCTGGGTGCAGTTAATCCATACTTGTAGAGGATGAGAACAGATGGCCTTTTGACTTGTTTTTAGTAGCTTTGATTGAATAGCAGCCTCGACTGTCTTGTTTCCAGTAGAACAAATGAGTTTCAGTGTGAGTAGCCACCAGCACAGGGGCTGCTACTTCAAAATGAGGTATTTTTATCCACTGCCTCTGCTGGGAGTAAATGGAAGTTTGGTGAAAGAGGAAGAGGGCAGAGGTTTCAAAGTGACACACAAATAGAGCAGTGTGTGTGTGTGTGTGTGTGTGTGTGTGTGTGTGTGTGTGTGTGTGTGTGTGTGTGTGTGTGTGTGTGTGTGTGTGTGTGTGTGTGTGTGTGTGTGTGTGTGTGTGTGTGTGTGTGAGATAGGGGATGCACTCGGCCCCTGGCCGTGCCGAGAAGCTGTATTTTTAAGCTGGAGCTAATTGGAAACAGAGTACAACAGGACTCTCATAAGAAAAATATCCCTTTTATTGCAGCCAGTGATTAACACTGACCTTTAGCTAAGAAGGAAAAGTGCTTGAGTTGCGAGGAAGGCAGATAGAGAGGGAGAGAAGAGAGAAAATGACAGAAAGAGGCGAGACAGATCACAGTAATTAATGTCTATGGGAGACCTTAAGGCGTTATGCAAATAAAAGATGAATTCCAAAGTTCAAACTCACCACAGGAGTGCATGTCTGCGTGCGTGTGTGAGCGCAAACACACACACACACACACACACACACACACACACACACACACACACACACACACACACACACACACACACACACACACACACTTTTTCCTCAATAGAAAAAAAGCCTTAAAAGGAAAGGTGAAAAAAAAAAGTGGGCCAATACCTACTGTTATCTCCTATGTAGGAGATCAACTTTTAGGCTATTAAGGCTGTTCTTCTTATTCCCTCAAGAGCAAGCCACACTGGCGAGGAAAAACTGGGTCTGTTTGAAACCTGAGACAGACCCAGGCTCTTGGTAGGCAGTGTCTGACGGTGCCGGTTGGGGATGTGATGAACAGTGGCAATTATAGTCAATAAAGATAATGTAACTATGACTAGAAATAGTAGTTGTAGTAGTTCATGGCGTAGCAGGGCACTGCAGGGCGTTACAGGGTGTAGCAGGGCGCTGCAGGGCATTACAGGGTGTAGCAGGGCATTGCAGGGGCATAGCAGGACGTAGCAGGGCATAGCAGGGCGCGGAGCCGGACCACGGCGACAGCTGCTACCATGATTTAGATGCCACCCTAATCCAAAGAAAACGGTTGAAACATTCAGCTTCACTCCAAGTAGTAGTAGTAGTAGTAGTAGTAGTAGTAGTAGCACGATTTCTGATCAAACCAACCTAAATATTGAGAGTTAAATTGTAGGAAATAAATTAAGAATATCCACTTTTATACAATGAACAGTGTCCATTTGTTGCAATAAATGGGTAAATCTATGATGAGAGTGTTCCTGACTAAAATATAAATATGTTGGAGAGTTTCTGTGTGTTCCACTGTGGTTCCTGACTTATTTTCATGAATACAAATCTTTCAAAAATAGTTATAGTTCAAGTCTGTGATGTTGACATGGAAATGGCAGAATAATATTTTAAGTGATGAGCCTGGTTTGCTCAAATGGCTCTAGGTGTGCTGTCATCACGGATGTATTGGCTGCCATGCTAATTTGAGCATGTTCTACATGTCTAGTTGACCAATCAGATTGCCTTTTCTAATCTACTTGTATCATTTTTGTTTTTGAGGATGCACAAGGATTATAAGGACATTATTAAGCTATTAAATTAGTTAATCTTATTAATGACTCAATATGTTTTCTTTCCTATCAAATATTTTTGCCCAACATTTTTAGGTCTTAAACTTTATTTGTGGTGGCCTTAAACGGGTCTTGAAAAGTTTTAAGTTTGACTTTAAAAAAAAATGGTGCAAGGACCCTGTGTTTGGAGGATACAGTATGGCACTTTATTTGCTCAGGCTAAAGTGAATTACGTGAGAATACTTGTCCATGTATATGTGAGTCATGTTTGAATACCTACAGCCTCAGCAAATAAAGTGCTGGTAACGGCATAGTTGCCACTGCCGGGCCTTTCAGACCAAACGCTGTTTGAGCGCAGCGGAAGCTTGACACAGTGAAAAAACATTTTAGTGCGGCGTAAGCCATTGTAATAATGTTTCAGAGTGCCGTTCCCGCGAATGGTCTGAAAGGCCCTTTACAGAACAATGCAACGTAAATAATGTTGCGGACTGTTTCAAGCCACCTTTCTTATATGTTATGTTACTAAAATAGCTAGCATTAGCCTAAATCGTGGCATTTCTCAACTCAGTTACCAGTAGTGGAAAGTAACTAGCCTACATTTACAAGTAGCAGTAAGTACAAATTAAGTACACATTTGAGAGTGTACTTGAGTATTTCTATTTTCTGTTACTTTATACTCCTACATCTCAGAGGCAAATATACTTTTTACTCCACCACATTTGACAGCCGTAGTTACCAGTTAATTTGCATATTCATCTTAATAATACAACATATAATAAATAAATTATGACATTATGACATCAATAAGGATTTATTGGTTAATAACAATTAATTCACAAGCTACCCAGCAGTATGTAAAACAATTATATATTATACATATATAGGCTAAATAAATTAATTAGCTCCACATTCACCAGCTGCAACATTAAAATTATGAATAAATTAATGCAACAATAATTATAATCCAACAATACATAATATATATTATCAAGCAAGTAAACCTATTTGTTTATTAAACCAAGATGTTGTTTTCTCGTTTCAAAGGCTCCAAAAAGCCTTATTTGCGTATTAAAATCACTAAAACTTTCTTTCGGGGGAAAATGCCCCCAGACCACCTCTACCTAATTTTAGTTTTCATATCTTGCCACATTTATCCACTACTCTAGAGTTCGCAGATCTGTTAAGTAGCTAGTATAGAAACTGTCACCAGCATGTCTGAGTAACAATGTTCTTGTAATTAAATACATTTTGATGGTGAATCATGATATGGATTCTGATTACTGATACTTTTGCTCCTGCACTTACGTCATTTCCCTACATGGCTGCATTAAGTTATCTTACCTTAGGACAACATTTTTTATAAGCATACACTGCTGAAAAAAATAGGCTGTTCTTTTTCAAAATGATAAGCTCATCCAAGAGACAGGGAAACAAAAAGGAGTGAGAGAGAACAAGGAAGAAGACAGAGCGTGACTTAGAGATAGAGACGGAAGGAATAAAAAGGACAGAATTGAAGTTAGAGAGAGACAGACGGAGAGGAGATGAAGGGGAAGCCAGAGCACTTCAAACAGCTCTCAGCTTGTTCCATGTGCAGTAATAATAAATGGGGCTTCATTATTTAGTTGTGTATGTCTGTAGTGCTGCTGCTGCCGGTTGCATTGCAAAACCCTTGCCTACTTATCACGTCATTCTCCTATTTACTAATCTAGAAAAGAGAGAAGACCTGTTTGAAGAGTGTGTAAGTGTGGGGGCATACACAATCCTGCCCGGTGCGTGTGAGGATGCGTGTGTGTTTGTATGTCTATTTTGCCAAGGGAGATGATTATCTATTTACCGATGCCACCCACACAATCCCATGACTCTTTATTGTGGGGGCTGGATGAGAGAGGGAAAGAGACCGAAAAACCGAGAGAAAGAAATTGAGAGACAGAGAGATTTCAATATTATTATTGTTCCTCATGCAATCTGTCGTCAACACTGCCATCTTTGTAGCCCCTCAGAATAACAAGACCTCGCCTTCATCATATGACCTTGCTCTGCAACCTTCGACAAGTGCTGAAACGGGAGGGGAAACAAAGGTAATACTCCAGGTTGTGAATTTCTCTCTTAAGGTTGGAAGGATGGCTCTACTCAAAGGCCAGTGCTGGTCCCATTAGCAGGTATCGTACCTGCTCGGAGGTGTTAACCCCAGCAGCTAACCTACAGGGAGGGGAGGGTATGAGGTAGAGGGAGCATTCAAATGGGCTGCAGAGTGTCTCACCTCAGCCTATGTTGAGTTGAGGTGCTAACTATCTGTGATGGACAACCTCTAGTGACCTACTCAGCAAAATAAATTACTGTGAGAGGGTGTGTTCCCGAAGCGTGCGCCTGGCTATTCATACCAGATGTGCATTTCTACACGGTGGTCACAAAGCGATCCTGCTCCTATCCACTCTATAAAACAGCTTTCTCTCTCTCTCTCTGTCTCTCTCTCTCTCTCTCTCTCTCTCTGTGTCTCTCTTGTCTCTCTCTCTCTGTCTCTCTCTCTCTCTCTCTCTCTCTCTCTCTCTCTCTGTGTCTCTCTTGTCTTTCTCTCTCTCTCTCTGAGATTGGTTGTGTTTGGTTGTGTGTGTGTGTGTGTGTGTGTGTGTCACTCTCTGTCTGTCCATCCGTCTGTCTCTCTTTGTGTGCCTGCAGATCGCCTGTCTCGCTCTAGACACAGCTGAGAAGTCAAGACAGTCAAAATCACCATGCAAGTGTGTTTTATTTTGAAAATTTGTTTGACTTTTTAATGTATCCGGCCTCCCTGTGACCTTCCTGTATGTAATTATCTACCTGGCTTGACACATTTGCTTGTGGCTCGCGGAAGAAATAGAGGAAATGCCGAAACGATTGCTGCAGCGTGCGGGCCGGCTTGTGTGTTTTTGGTGTAAGATGCCTCAAGATGAAGTCTGTATGCAGTCTGTTTATCTTAGTTTTAAGCATGTCCATGACGTCATCGGACCGTGATGATGTCTGCATTCTTCATTCATTCCAAACTTCACTCAGTGTTTTGATGTCAGGAATATGATTTTTTTTATTGATAATAGCTCAGGGAAATGTCCAGCCCCCAGCCACTAAGCTTTCCCAAAATGTGTCCCCTTGAACAGTATAGTTGAATAGCACTGCTATTAGCTTTGTGCAGTCGCATTTACCTGGTTTCATATTCAGTGTCAAGAGCCGTTACCCCTTATCATCCATTTTATAGATTGCATGTTAGTTTTATTAAACAACTGAGCAGATGAAAGTGGTGGTTCATACCTGGCTATACGCCATTAGGTAAAAGTTTCTACACAAGATGTCTATCTGAAAGTGCTGTAGCTAAATTCAAGGAAGTAATTCCATTGGCATTTATTTCAATGCCATGCCTCAGTATTTAAATATGTCCCTCCCAAATTGATGATTCTTTAGACAGTGCTGCAGGCTGACTGCGAACAACATTCAACTTTGTTGCTCCTCTAAAAAAGAAGACGATGAAGCAAAGGAAACTAGCGCCTTGGTATAACTCCCAAACTCGCAAATTAAAACAAACCTCGAAAAAACTTGAAACTAAATGGCGTTCCACCAAACTGGAAGAATCTCGTTTAGATTGGCAAGACAGTCTGAAAGCGTATAGAAAGGCCCTCTGAAATGCCAGATCAGACTATTACTCATCATTAATAGAAGAAAATAAGAACAACTCCAGGTTTCTTTTCAGCACTGTAGCCAGGCTAACAGAGAGCCACAGCTCTACTGAGCCATCTATTCCCCTAGCTCTTAGTAGTGACGACTTCATGAGTTTCTTTAATGATACTCACACAATCAAATATGCGCACACACAATCATCGGCAGCAACACATTGCCTCAAACTCCATTCAAATCCAAAAATCCAGAATCCATTGGATGTCTTTCTCCATACTTAGAATAGAAATAATGATAAAATCCACCTTCACAATGCAAAATATGGCATGAGCTTTACAAGTCCCAACAAAAGCATATGCAAAATACCAAAAAAGCCATAATTTTGAGTATAGTTGGCCTAAATTAGCAAAGTGTTATAATAACCAGGTATGAAATGCCTTGAAAATAGCAACAATTTGGTTGCGATGCTGCTCATTCAGCTGAAAATCTACTCTGACATCCCCACTTGTTTTTAAACTCACCGTAGCTTGCAGGTGTGCAGCAGAATCCTGGTGACGATGGACTGACTTTGTTAGGTTAGCCAGGCTAGTATATCCACTATCCCAAGCCGACGATTTATCCTTGGAAAAAAGCAGGCAACTCCAACAACGCAACCCATTAGTCATCCACGGGATTTCCGCCTTAAAATGCACTTCAAAGCTTTTCCCTTTTTCAGTAATTCCAATGCTGGAGTTGGTCTTCAATTTTGGATTATTGATCGCTTATCTTCGAAAGCAAAAAAGGCAATGCTTTCAAGCTAGCCACAATGTCGTTGTCTTCTCCCGTAGTAACCATACTCATTTCACACTTCGCTCTCACTGAACTGTCTAAATGTCAGTGGCCTTCTAGAAGGCGTAGGGCGATTATGGCAAGCCATTTTAACATGTAATAACTAGTGTCAGAGACCAAGCAGTAAAGCAATGAGTTTGTTGAAAAATGGGTTTTTATTTACCCCAAAAATATAAAAGAGGTCAACACAGTTTAACTTAACCCAAAACTAGCAACAACAAAACAAGATGTGAACTCAACAAACTGACCTGAACAAAAGGGGACATTTATACCGACTTGGCCAAACCAAATTACACACACGGGGAAAACCAAAATGGACATAATTGCAACTAATACAAATAAACCCAACCTAAACCTAAATCCCCCTTCCAGTATGGTAGCCGATGGTACAGCCCAATTGGCAGGCCATAGTTTATAACAGTCCTTCACCCTTGGCCATGCCTTTACTGCACCAGGAAGGACCTCACCACCAGCATGGTAACAAAGACAGAAAATAATGATTAATATAACAGAAGACCTTACAATGTAGAAAAGAGTGCACTCCATTTAAACCATGTAAAGCTAAAATGTAGATTAAATGTAGATTATGAATTAACCAAACAGTGTAATGTGTTTGTTTAGATGCCTGAATTGTTTGGGGTGTGACTGACTGCACAATAAATTAATGTGCGTACTATACAGCATGGGGTGAAATTGTGTACCATACTACCAATTCTGGCTGTTTTAACCTGTGTGGCCTAGGCCATCACAACTAGACTGGATATCTATTGCAGATATCTGTAATTTAATTCTTCTTAGTCAAAAAGAACGTTGCAGCTATCCACAATGAAATTCTTCCGATCAACAGTTGTCATTTTAGATGTCCACAATGTGATTCTTCCTAGGATAAATATATTGTATTGGGCTTTAAATTTGAGATATCGACAGTGTCATTCTTCCTGTCCAGAATGACATTCTAGATATCTGCAATATAATTCTTACTAGGAACATCCAGTTGTTACTTTAATTTCAGATATCCAATTGGAAAACCATTCCAGATATCCATGATGCAATTTTTAATATTTAAAATGCATTTTGACTAGTACAGATCTGATTACGGATATCCACAATTTGCAAAATGACTAGTAAAAATGCAATTTCAGATATTTAGAATTATGACTAGAAACAATGCAATTGTAGGTATCTACAAGCATACTGTGGATGTTTTTTTATTTTGGTGACCATGTTCTTGTCTTCATCTTAAACTTTCAAAATGTTTTCACAAACATTTGGGTTACCTAAAAAGTCTTGTTTAGCGTTCGGTAGCACCTTGCCAACCAACCCTTACAGAAAAATCGCATGAATATGATGTAATAAGATAATGGTCATCTGTGACGCACCATGATGCTGACACCAGTCATTGCCGTTCCTGTAAAGGTGATGATTGGCTCGGTTGTTTCTTCAACTAGCAACATGCTGTTAATGATGGCAGCTCCAGATGTGTGAATCCCTGGACAAATCTGGGCACTGAGTGGGCAACTGAGGGGCTGGATCAGGCTGTTCACAAAGTGGGTTGAGCAGTTCATTGTTATGTATTATTTTAGAAAAATTAACAATGATCATTTTAAAAGCCAGCACAGTGTGAATGTCACAGGTGAGCATGCGGACGCACACACCCCATCTTTCAGCTAATTCTTGGTGCAATAGCCACCTCACCACCATCACTGCCTAAGTGTCCTTATAAAGCAGTGCAGCCAATCATCTCTAAATTGGGCCAGTGTAGCAGCATTAGTTTATCTAGTTAATTGCTAAGTTTACCTTCAATTAATGTGCTGGGAAACAGCAGAAGCTGTATATGACCTGACTTAAAGACACCACACAGTAACACTGATACAATTACACAGGAAAAAAACCTGGAGAAAACTCTACATTAACATACACAATAAACTTTCAAGAAGCATTTCAGTACTGAGTCAATAGGCAAAACACGTTCAGGACCAAAAATGACAAATTCTTTACTGCCGCTGGTATGACCATATTTAAATTACTGTGTGTAGGTTTGGGGCAATACTTATAAATGTATACTATCACTATTTGTATTGCAAAAAAGACCACCAGTTAGAGACCACAGAAATTCACTATTCTATTCAACAACATTGAAATTCTCTGATCTGGTTCATTTTCGAACAGCACAAATATTGCATAAAGAAATAAACAACCTAATCCCTGGCAATATTCAGAAAGTTTTTTTTTTTTTAATAGAGATGGGGTGTATAATTTCAGTGGATAATTCTACCTTAAACATCTTTGTGTCTGTACAGCATTAACACGTTTTTGTATGTGGCGTGAAGCTGTGGAACGGATGTAGTGCATCGCTAAAGCAATGTCCAAGCATGACCAGTTCAAAAAGCAGTACAAAAATGTGTTTTTCACAAGGTACAGGAAGAGGAAGGGCTTTGACCAGAGGCCTGTACTACGAAGCAAGATTTGGCGTTAACAAGGTAACTTAAGGTTCAACCCAGGGTTTCCTGTATCACGAAGGTGGATCACTTGTTACCGTGTTCAATTGCCGTGGTAACTGATGCTGAACACCTAACCTGCTCGGGAGCAGGTTATGTTGTTCATTAGAGATCAACCGGTGTAAGCACCGCCTACTGACCAATCAATACTCGATTGATAACGGCGTCACCGTTCTTAGAAGGGGAGAGAGGTTGAGAGAGAATATTCCCTGATGGGTATTTTTATGAAAGATATAGATTTTCAGCGGAGTGAATTACCTATAGGCTATTTGTCGGCTTCTTGAGCCGTGTGTTGCCAATGCCACACATCTGTTTGAATTATGTTTTTATATATTTTATTTTCTCTCACGATGGCTTACCCCTGCCAGGGTTGCAACTGAAATAAAAGGCTAAAGCAACAACAGTTTATGGAAAGGAAGTGTAATTATGGTCAGATCTTGGTCCTGACTGATGAAGTGATATTAATAAGCCTTGTGATTTACACATTTACAGCGTCAGCTGTATTTTTTGCCAGCTTTCCTCCTGTTTTAGGAAGCAGCAACTATATTGTGTTTAGCCTGTAAAACCGTGTCTGTGTTCTTCATATTTATGTAGAATTATAGTTTGCTCTTCTTATGTAAAATATGCGGCTCTGATAGATGTTTGTGATTGGTCGTGCCTCTTTTATGTGAACGCGCTCTGAGTGGTCTCTGGATTGGGAAACCCTGGGTTGACTGAACTAGTTGGTAACCAGCGTCGTGACACAGCTGATGCAGGACCACGGTTGTTAGGTGAAGCCGGGGAACTGAAAGAAATCCAGGTCATGTTGATCTGGATTCATAGTACAGGCCTCTGGTGATCTCACAGATTATTTGTTTATTTAAATTATTTATTTCCAATGGTCATATGTAAATATGTATGTTTTCTTTTTTTGGTGCATGGGTATATACATACTGTATATGTAGCAAATTGCAAAGAATGTGTTAAGATATGATATAAATATGAAGCCATTATGATTATTAATGAGTAGAGAAGGGGTAGGATTATATATCTGTTTTTTTCTATTCCTTTTCAGACATGTTGAGTTAATATTATTTTGTTTTTTTTCTTTTTTGGTCTTTTTGCTTTTATTGTATTTTTACATTTTTAAATTAAAGCCTTCATTTAATATGATTTGGAGGTATATATTTTGGTATGCAAAGATGTGGAAGGATAGAATGTGTCAGGATGAGACGATGGAGATCAGAGAAGTGAGGCAGGAAGGCTTGTTTTCTCAGTTTCAGTAGCTGACATGGTATGCAGAGTTTAGTCTCAATAAAAGACACACACACACACACACACACACACACACACACACACACACACACACACACACACACACACACACACACACACACACACTGGCCTTTGCCTTATCTCTCTGCCCTGTTTCTCATCCTTCTCTTTCTTTGAATCATAAGCCCCTGCTTGCTTTGTGATGTGTTCAGAGACATAAGTGTGTGTGACTCTCTTCTTCTCTCTTTACCACACATACTCCGCTTAGTGTTTGTATAGGCATTTATGGATGCATCCACACCAATTTACACTATGGCATGTGTTTTTGCTCACTTGCTGGCTTGCACCATAAACCAGCTCTACCGTACTGTAAAACAATGAGACACACACACACACACACACACACACACACACACACACACACACATCTTGGTTTCCTTCTCCTCTCTCTAATGCTCCGTGCACCTCCTCTCTCTCTCTCTCTCTCTCTCTGTGTGTATCTCTCTCTCTCTCTCTCTCTCTCTCTCTCTATATGTGTGTCTCTCTCTCGCTCCCTCTCTCTCCATCTCTTGCTCAGAGCAGTTCGTTCGGCAGAGCGGTATAACAGTAGAGTGTGTGTTAGCAGTGGCGAGTGTGTGTGTGTGCATCCAGAGCAGCGATAGCAGTAAAAACGAAGAGAGAGAGAGACAGATAACCAGATAGAGAGAGACATCCAGAGGCAGGACTGAGCAGACTGAAAGAACAACACTCCTCACCACCGTGAGTACTGTACTGTATATACATGCTTTTCTCCATTCACTCACTATTGAGGGAGCTGTTTCCTAACTAACTGAACTGGGTTGTCTTATATACAGTAGACAGGTGGACACTGTACAGAGTTTACAGCAGGAATACAGTAGAAATGCATGGGAGATGCACATGATCACTTTCAAATTGTTGGCTGGAGTCACATTGTATTCCTCAGTGTGAAGCTGCAGAGTGTGCTGTGTGTATGTGTGTACACACACATTAATAGATGTGTAAAAGTGTAGACATGTAAAGGTGGGTATGGAACTGACTCATACATAGAATACATACAAAAGAAAGGAGTGCATGAGCGTTTACAAAACCTGTGCCTAAACACAGATTGTAATACGCTTGTAACGCAAATGTCTATCATTGTATTTATTTTTAATGTATTGTGTGTGTGTGTGTGTGTGTGTTGTTGTTGTTGTTGTTGCAACATCAGCGTTTCTGGTTGTGGTTACACTTTCCCAAAGGAAATTCTTAATTTTGTGTGGGAAACTTATTGCATTTTGATTGGAACTACATTACATACATCATACTATGTGGACTTCTGGCATGCATAAGGTTTTTTCACCAGATGTATGTAGACTTTTCACATTAAATGAGCTGCAGACAAACAGACACACCACAGTGTGGTGTGTTTTACTGTTTTCTCCTTTTGCCATCTGCTCTTCGCCTTACTTTTCCCTTACATAAGTATATTAGTAATATTTTATTTGTAATTTTTTTTCCACACAGGTCTGATCTATATTCTGAACTAAAAACAATACCACTCTTCTTGAGTGGTATTTCCCAGCACTGGTCTAGAAATGTATCTTCACTCCCCCTCCATTAGTTCATTTTAGTGTTTCCACTTCTCTCAAATAGTGTTAGAAGGGAGGACTGGAGAATATATCAGAGGTGCATTGTAAAGTGCAGTGTTGATGCTGAGGACAGCAGAGAAAAGAGGTAAGGGGAGTGGCGAGAAGAGAACTATAAAGAGGAATTATGATAACCTCTTAAAAAGAGGGATTATGATAACTGCTGCCATGCCTTCTTTTTTTCCCCCTTCCTCACTCAAAGTAATTATTTCTAGAAAGCCACTTTCTTTCTATGGCTTTGTCAGCTCTGTTTTCCTTAATCAGACACCACAAAGTCAAAATCAGGCGCACTTAAATACCGCCGCAGAATTGTGAAAATTGTTTTAGAACGCCATGTACCAATGTGGGATCTCTTTTCCGATATACAACCAGTGATTATCTGTTCATAACAATTGCAGTTGCCCGGATTTGTTTAATATCAATTCATCTGTCATAATGTATACATTTTTAATGTGTAAACCACTTTCTCCTGTGTGAGAATATGTTACTTCACATAAAATAAAAGCACATTCCTTTCAAAAATGTGTTTCCAGCTGCAAGCAGTGTGAATGTTTATCAAATCTGTCTATCAAATACAGAGCAAGTATGAGGCAAATGCACCAATGACTTCCGTGTGTGTGTGTGTGTGTGTGTGTGTGTGTGTGTGTGTGTGTGTGTGTGTGTGTGTGTGTGTGTGTGTGTGTGTGTGAGAATATGTGTTCCTGGAGGATCAAGGAATGTATGTTGGATGCTGCCAGGCTCTGAAGGGAAGTGTCAGGGGTAGGTTATCTGTGGCTTTTTTCGGGATTTACTCTCACAATGAGGATTTAGTGGGTGACACTTGGGCAGGGTGTGTCTACATCAAAGGGGCTTCTCAGCATGGAGCAACAGCAGCAAGTCATCAGGAACCACTGCTGCTGCTGCAGTGTGGAGGCAGAGCTGGGAGAAAGTTGGCTTTATTCTTTTTTATTCTTTTTACAAAAGACAATGTCCAGGCAGTATGTGTAATGAGTGTGGGCATATCTGAGCATTGTCAGGTCCATGCAAGTGTGTGTTCATGCTGTGTATGTGCAGTTGTAAGGTTCTGTAGTGATCTTAGCGTGTAGGGTGGAAACATTTACATATAGATCCCCCATGGACTCTTATTTTACACAAGGAGATACACAGGCTTTAAGGGCTTGTATGTTGATATACGAACATGTGTGGCTGACATTGTCTAACATTTACAACCTTTCCACAATTTACAGATTATGTCAAGAACAGAAGAGTAACAAAAAAAACTGAACAGAGTTTGATCCCAAAGGAAAAATGTGGCTGTCCGCTCAGAATGAAAACTTATGGAGAATAAACCACAGTCTAATTGCTGACTGTTTCATCATCACCCAATCATTTCTACAATAACAATTCATTCTGAATGACATAGTCCATTAACATCTTTCTTTTTCTCATAAACATCCATTTTCATTAGAGAACATTACACTTTACCCTGTTTCTGTAATTTATCACACACACACACACACACACACACACACACACACACACACACACACACACACACACACTCTCACTCTCCTGATTGTCAGATGCCATTCAAAAAGTTTCTCCTCTGAAACCAGCTCCCCTCATGCATACACAACACCATTTTAAGGTTCCACTGCATCTTTTTAGTAGGTGGTGGTATTAGTACAGTATTTCACACACCGCCTGATCTCTTTAAGCAGTGTTGTTATCATAGTCCGTAATGAATTGTATCACTACTGTAGGTTGTTGCACCTACAAGATGTTTTTAGAGAGCATCATTGTAGGTTTAAAAGTGAATTTACCACTGTCGTGTGAGAGTGTGTGTTGGTATTGTCTGGAGTGTTGTACTGACAGCACAGATAAGTCTTTTTGTCCTGAGGCCTAATCCTTCCTCTACACAAGAATGAGAGATGGATAGAGAAAAAGATGGGAGACAGTGAGAGAGAGACATTGGTGTTGAACACAGTGACGAGTCCGTGAGAAAATGTGTGTGTTTGTGAAGACAACGCGGCGGAGGCTTTCAGAAGGGAGCGAGAGCGGGATTTGCATGTGAACAAGGGCTTTAACGGAGCCGTGAACCGTTAATACGCATTCAGAGAGGTTTTGTAGCGCGTGGCCAGAGTTGTTCAGAAACAGGTGTTCACACCCTCTTCCAAAATATTTTCCTCAGCAGTTTAATTCTCTGTATTCTCTGGCACCGTTCGCTTTGCCAGCGCTTTCAGTAGGACTTGGGCTCTTGTTCAGGGAAAAAATTATTTGGAAGATGTCAAAAAAAAAAGGACTGCATTCATGTTGTTTTGTCCTTTTAAATCCATGTGGACATTATGGACTCTGGCACATGGCATCCAGCACTTTATTTAAACAGTTAACACAAATATTATTCTATTTTGATATTAGATATGTGATTGGGTGAAAACACAGACACCAACAGTGACATCAGCATATCACAAAGAACACACTTCCATTCCATTTGTGATAATCTTCTAAATGGGACATCATCTTTGTCTGTATTTTTAGAGATTGGCGGTGCCATTACTTCAAATGTTGAAACTAAGCGGCTGCAGTGGAAGAGTGCAGAACGCTGAATGGCTGGATGAACAAGCTGTTCCAGTGATAAAGGGAGCTTGGAAAATATGGCCGTAAATTGTCAGCTGAACATATGAGTTCAGCTCATTTTCACAAGTTATGTTCCCAAAGTATATTATAGAGATTTACTGAAAGTCACTTCTTGTGCAGGAGTGCACTCTGATATGCAGACAGTCAGCAGAAAATGTCATAGTACCCTTTATTTTAAAGATCCATATTTGATTCACTTTGTCTTAGCTTGTTTGGTAATAATTTGTTCTCGCACATACAGTAATTGCAGGTCACCAGTGTGTGTCCAGGACATCCTCTACATTGACATCAAGTAAAATAATTCACATTGGGTGCAGTATTCTAATCCTTTCTTTTAGGAAAAGAAGTCTGCAAAGTTCCAGCCTTCCGTTCGGTGATTTTAGGGAGTTCATTTCACCACTTTGTTCATTCGCATTTACATTTCATATTAGGTCATTGTAGGTCAGCCGACAACACATAAGTTGAATTTACGATCAGTTTCAAGATACTTTATATTTACTTAGATTTTTCTGAATGTAACTCCAAGTTGTTACAGTTCATACAGGTCACTGACAAAGTGACATCAAGTGAGGCCTTAGACCAGCGGTGTAGTCTACGTGATACGCATCTATACGCAGTATACCCTCTAAGAAAGCTCCAGGATTTCCATTTACCCACTTAAAAATGCCCAATGACACGCAACAACATACTTTCCATTATATTTTGAATTGCCATCTGTGTTTTTCTTCTTCACATGCTTCTTATTCTTCAAATAAAGGTATTTCCACCTTAAATTGGTGCATAAAACTGTATTCGAATACAGGAAATGAAGTTGTTGATGCTCAAAACTTGGGGAAGGACACCCAGACCCCCAATTATGATATGCCCCCCCCCCTTCCTCCAAAGGCAGATTCTGGCCAATATACAGTACAGTATATCCACTACAATACATTATACACCACTGCCTTAGATCTTTTACAGTAATGCTTCTTTAATAATAATGATATCATGATTCCACTTGGGTTGTACTATAAATGCATACAATTTGTTACTTCTACTTTTGAGCAAGTTATTATTAAAGAATATTAAGAGAACAATTCCAGCGTTCCCTAAAGCCATGCACAGTAATAAACCTTGAGCAAAATTGCTGGCTTTTGACTAAGTCTGTCTGCGTAGCCTTTAGCCATGTTACTCACATTAATAGCATTCCTGATTTTTAATTCATGTCTGACATTTTTGTTTAAAATGATTTGGTATTTATTTATATGAATGGAAGAGTTGTGGAAGGCTGTGATGCTGCTCACTGTGGCTCATATTTTTTTTTAAAGGAATTCAGCTCTTTCTTTTCAGATGAAAATGCCATCAGAGCGGTTCATTTTAGACATTGGTTTTTGGTACCAACCAAATGTGTCTGCAGCACACAGTATTACATAAAGTGTGCATCAAATCTCATAATCTCAAAGTTGTATAATCAGACAATGCCTGGTTTAAATCATACTTTAGCTAATTTTAAATTTTATTTAAGGACGTTACTTGTGTTTAGACAACACAAAGAAGGGTTTTGTAGGAAAGCCGGTATTCCTCAAAGTACGGTATTGTAAATGAATATTATGGAACATCATCATCAATTTTGTGTTTCACTGTTAGATTTCACTTTACTTTAAGCAGACACAGATTACTGTAGATTTGTCTGCCTACATGTCTACCACTCTTCACTAAACTCTGTCCACTCAGGAGTGAAGCATTTGAAACAGCTTCTTCTGTAATTCGCTCTGGCAAAATATGCAAACTTAGAATGATGTAATGTACAGTCTAAATGACATAATTAGGGTGTCTGATGTACCAGGTGAGCTACCCAGGCGCCTTAATTATGTCATTTAGACTGTACATTACATCATTCCCATATGCAGAAGCTAAGTCCTCGACTCAGCGGCTCAGGGTTCGAGTCCGACCTGCGGCATTTGCTGATTGTCTTCCCCCCTCCCCCCCTCTCGCTCTCTCCTGTATACAGCTGCCCTGTCTAATAAAAGCTACAATCACCAACAAATAATCTTAAATTACATAATTAATTAAAATAATCATTAATGTGAAATTGTTTACACAAATAAAAGTGTATTTGGGGTCACATGTTTAGTCTCACCAACTTACTGACAAATTTACATCAGCATATCAGTAATGCTGTTCAACAAAAATAATGACAGAATTATTTATTTGACCAGTGGGTAAATATTGAAGACTAGATGGGTCATAATTATATTATAGATATAATATAATAGATAATAAAACAAATAAACCAGTTTATAAATAAATACATTGACAATGAAATATATTAAGAAATAAGGAAAAATAATTAAGGAAATGTAATAATTAAGTAAAATGTAATATAATAATACCTCTCCCTAATTTAATTTATAGGCAATGATATAAATAAATAGGCAATTAAATATATATCTAAATAAATCAATTAATTCCTCCATCAGCTATACTCCCATAACTTTAACATGATTGGGGGGGTGAGAGGCGGGGCCATTCATACTCACATTCACAGCTACTGGCAGTTACAGTAAGAGTCTCCAATTAACCTAATTAATGTAACTAATGTGTTTGGACTGTGGGTGTGTCAATCAGAATCCAACATTTTATAATATTCAACATGTTTTAATGAATTCCAAGGATGCTATTTGAAAGCTTGTTTTTTAATACACTGCAGATTGATTTTCTCCTGTGAAGGCAACTTTTATTTATATCATATTAGTTATTTCAGCCTGACACTTGCGTGTCAATTAACCTCTGGGGCGGGATCAACAATTTTGGTTTCTCCGCCACTTGCACAATGAGACATGGACAGAAGATATATCAACTATGGTTTTACAATAGCTGTTTATCTGTTTTCTTAACCAGTTATTTCTGCTGAGTATGAATTTATGTGAAGATAAAAGGAAAATCAATTGAATGAAACCTGTGTGTGTGTGTGTGTGTGTGTGTGTGTGTGTGTGTGTGTGTGTGTGTGTGTGTGTGTGAGAGAGAGAGAGAGAGCATTTCAGAGAGTCTGATGCCCTGGTAAGAGATGTTTGGCTCATAGCCACAGACATTCTCATTAGGCTGCCTCACATTTTGCTCCACATGTTTGTGTGTGTATACTGTTACTGCATACATACACAGCCAAAGTAAAGTAAAAGCAATGGAGGTTGACATTACAGGTGTTGACCTCTTCTTGTGTGAGTGTGAGTATGAGAGAGAGAGAGACAGGGAGAGAGAGAGAGAGACAGGGAGAGAGAGAGAGAGACAGGGAGAGAGAGAGAGAGACAGGGAGAGAGAGAGAGAGACAGAGAGAGAGAGAGAGAGAGAGAGAGAGAGAGAGAGAGAGAGAGAGAGAGAGAGAGAGAGAGAGAGAGAGAGAGATGAATGGCACTCTGAAGGATCCACTTGATTATGTTCAATGGAGAGCTTTCTCCCCTCAGCCTTATTTATGTCTGCACACTGCAGCCTGGACACACACCTATAAATCTGTTCCTGCCGCAGACCACACACAAATGTAGCTCTGTCTCCACCTCTCTCTGTGGGAACACACACACACACACACACACACACACACACACACACACACACACACACACACACACACACACACACACACACGTGTCTTCAACATCTCTGACACCCATATTTGCTGTCATTCCTCTCACCATCTCTTAAAGGTATCACTGTATTTTTCTCAAACATTTTCAAACGCTCATCTGCATCAGGGGTTTTAGCCTCCCTGCAGTAATATGCACCTAGTGACTTCCTAAGTCGAGGGTGTGGTGAAAACAGTGAGTGGGTTTATGTACACTCTGACTGAAACCAATCAAATCTACTAGTGAAATGAACACAATAGTAAGGCTGCTGTCACACATGCATATTCCCCCTATACACTTAGGCCAGAACTGCAGGGCTTCATCACCCGGACCCTCTAATACTTCACCTTTGTATGTTTAAAGGTTCTTCTCAAACAGAGACTCCTGAGGAGAAGGATGGAGAGGATGAAAGCAGGGGGGAAATTGAGAAATTGAAAATCAATCGTAGGATCTGAAAAGAGGAGAAAAAGTTGAGTGAGTGGAAAGAGACATTTTTGAGGAAAAACACCATGCAGAAAGGGATGGCAGGTTGTATAGAGAGAAGCTGAGTGTAATAATGCAGGCATAGACCGTGTACACCAATAAAAACAATTATGTTTCAGTCTATAGCGACGACGTTTCATTTATGGGAGAGTTCCGGTGCTGCCAGCTCTCCCTCATTCTCAGCTGGATGTCCCTCACATTCCTCTTTCTTTGTGTTGGCATTCTAAACTCCGGTCGATTCAGGAAACATCCTCTGAACTAGAACCAACAATCTAATTAATTATTATTTTTTGAGTACAATTCTCATCACACACTCTACAGCCATTTTAATTCCAGAGCTCGCCTTCCTATGTACACGTTTCCCCAAAACAAGTTCCTTCCCGAGGCTAATTTGCAGAGGCACCGTACCTGCGTCCGGCACTAAGCTCCGCCCAAGACGATTGTGATTGGTTTACAGAAATGCCAATAAACCAGAGCACTTTTTTTTCCTATCAAGGAATGCTGTGTAGACTAGCCAGACCTTCCTCCACAGCGCTGTGGAGATCTAGCAATGCGAGACTATTATGTCTTTACCATTTGACATGTCTTTAATAATTAAATTGTGCTGTATATACCTTTTGATTAGAATGAGAGTGAATAAATAATAGAGAATCAATGTGAATCTTAAAAAAATCCTTGAACATTGTAAAAGTAAAACAATATACCCAGTTTAATACCTTTTACAGGGCTATTAAGGTCCTGTGTAGAACATGATAAAACAAAAAATGGATGTGGTCTGATGTCACCCACGTAGATGTGTGTGATGGAAAAGGGCAGGCACAGGTGATTTGGATGAACCAACACACACACACACAGAAATCAGAAATCAAATATCAGCCAATATATTATCTAAAGTTTTTAACTTTTAACTATTGATGTTGGTGTCGGTCTTAAAAATCCAACATCGGTTGTGCTACGTTGAACAAATTTGAATCAAGTTTCACTGCAAAAGGAGGCCATTTCAATTGTGAAAATTCCACACTCAGATCTTGTAAGATCATGTCACTGACTTGCACATGACTTACAACATGAACATGCTTACCAGCTGCAAAACAGTGCTTTTTTAGTGGAATAGAGTCCACTTCTCTCTGGATGGAGTCATCACTCACTGATCTTTAAGAGTTCTGACAACTCCTGTGTGGACACAACTTCCAACTCCAACCACTCCAAAGAAGTTCTTTGGGCATGTAGGCACAGTCTGCTGTGTCTTAATTACACTCCTCTATGTTGAAGACAAAATCTGTGATTTAGGCTGATACAACAGATGTTTGGATTTTACACAAAAATATTGCCTCAAGCAACTCTAAGATCCTTTAAAAAGTGCCAGCTGTGGTATAGAAATTGGACTCTCTCCCTCTCCACAACTATCTCCATCTCTTTCCATCTGTGGCTGTGCAGCAGTCTGTGAGTCAGGCTACCTAGAGTTAAAACACTCATTGGGTGCTCATTGGGTGCATTGGGTGCTGTTGTAAATTCTGTCAACCCAGCTCACGTTCACTGTACTGTTGCAAAATGGAGAAAAGTCAGAAACACACACATGCAAAGCAGTGGCACACACATTCTTGCCTAGGATTCACTTAACTGTTGGCATATTGTTCTAGTGCTGTCTGACACTAGAAGAAAGAGGAAAGGAAGTGTGCAAGAATGCTTTTATTCAGCTCTTTAAATTGTTATGAAAATTAATGATTCTACAGCATGAAGGTTTTTTTGGGGTGCTAGAATACAAAATACGTATTGCATAAAATAGCTAAGCACAGAAACACTGTTTATAAAACAGTTGGTTGCAGTCAGTCAAATATACAGTAATCTGTCTTTAAAGTACAGTAAAGACCCAGAGCATTTACAGTGAGTAATGGATAATTTCCAATTAAATAATTAAGCAATGACTACTGGCATACTTGAAAGTGTGTAAAGCTCTGCTCCAGTTGCATTCAGATACTAATCTGTTGTGAGTATGCTGTGTTGTGAGCATTTTGTAGTTTACACCTCAGAAATGAAAAAAAAATACTTAAAGATACCAGCATGTTCGTCTGGATCAAGTACATTTTCAGGATAATGGCCTGACATACCGCGTGTGGCCGGATGCCCCTCCCCTTCTGCTTTCTGTGTCTTGCCGTTCTCAAACTCTTTTCGCTTCTTAAAACAACAACAAACTTCGAGCTAGTAAACTAAACGCTGAAAATGTCGAGTTTAGAAGAACATTTGAATTGTGCAACAAGGCAGGCCTGCTTAGTTCTTTCAGGGAATTATTGTAAAGACTTAAAGTATATGTTGACAACATTTACTCTCTAACAGGGACGTTTTGAAACAATTATTAGAGGATTGCTGTGGATGAAGTACACACGGAGATACACCGGTAAAAGCTAATTAAGTTTTACCATGTATCAGCTAATTTAAATAGCTAATGTTACTGTATTGTGGAAACAGTTAACTTTATGTAATATTGTATGTGGCTTTTTCATTTGCGGGGTGTAAATGTTCCACCAAAACTAGTTCCTTCTTGAGAACATTTAGCAGAGCCAGCAGTGCTACGTCTGCTCAAGACGACTATGATTGGTTTAAAGAAATGCAATCAACCCAGAGCGTTTTTTGTCTCCTATCCCAGCGTGTACAGTATGTGTGGAGTAGCCAGACCTTACTCCACAGCACTGTGGAGATAGAGAGATAAGATAAGATAGACTTTATCAATCCCACACTGGGGAAATTCCTGTACTACAGCAGCTCAAAAGAAAAATGTACACACATCAGAGTAACACAAATACACATTGAGTAGACATAGGAGAAAAAATATACATAAAGTATAAGAAATAGAAAAAATAGAATTAGTTAATATAATAATAATAATAATAATAATAATAATAATAATAATAATAATAATAATCGTAATAAAACAAACATATTTACACACTAAACGCCCTTATATAAACAGACAGTATATAAACACAGATGTACAGATGAGTAGAAGTGACATATTGCACAGTTGGAGGTAACAAAGAGTGATAAATAAATAAATATGCGTAGTGCAGGATATTGTCCAGAGATGGCTCATATTGCAGAACCAGCTAGCAGTGCTACATTATGATGTTGTATTAAAGAGTCTGACTGCTGCTGGAATGAAGGAGCTGCGGTAGCACTGAGGCTGCAGCAGTCTGCTGCTGAACGAGCTGCTCAGGGAACTCCCAGTCTCATGTAGGGGGGTGAGAGGTGTTGCCCATGCTTGATGCCAGCCTGGCTAACATCCTCCTCTCCCCCACCTCCTCTATGGTGTCCAGAGGGCAGACCAGAACAGAGCTAGCCCTCTTCACCAGTCTGTTTAGCCTTTTCCTGTCCCTCTCTGTGCTCCCAGCTCCCCAGCAGGCTACTGCATAAAAGATAGCAGACGCAACCACAGAGTCATAGAATGCTTTTAACAGAGTCCTGCACACACCAGACATAGGTCTGGCAATGCGAGACTACACAGAGAAAAACTGCTTTGGTGGTTCAGACAGATTCAGACATTCACTAGAGAGAGCCTCTTCACCCAAACCACTCAGGATGACAAGCCGAGGGTTTGGATATGTGAATTATCATCATTTGTCACCTCTTCCTCTCTCCTTAGCATCCTATCTTGGCTCCAGCTCTCCCTCTATTCATTCACCCTCGACCTCTATCTATTTACTCATTCGTCAAGGCTTTAGTCTCATCCCTTCTTCTGTTGAATTCTCCACCTTGTCCTCACTGTTGTCCACCTCCTCCCTCTGTTCCTATTTTTGCACTCTTACCATTTCCTATTCTGACCTCTTCCTTCACCATCACATTCACTCTACTCCCCATTTTTTCCATCCATCGCTGTCTTTCTTTCTCACCACGGTCACCCCATGGTCTCCACCACTCCCCCACCCCACCCTCTTCAGGCCGATTTGCCTCGCTCGATGGTGGGGTATTTGACAGGCCTGCTGCTGGAAGATAGCGCGATTGAATGCGAGTCCCTGGGATGGGAGGAGGAGGAGGGTAATAAAGGGTGAAGTGGTATTAGCTGGTGAAAAAGGGTTGGCATCAGGCTTTGACAAGGAGAGGAGGAGAGGGGGTGGTTGGGATCTGGGTTGTAGGAGAGAGAGAGAGAGAGAGCCAGGCATGGGGCTTAGGGCGAGCCAGGCACATTGACACTACTACCTCAGAGAGAGTGAGGATGAGTTGGAGCAGAGACAGTGTGAAAAGCTTGTATCTCCAAAATGTCAACTATTCAGAAACTTTCGGCAGTCTTGTTTTCAGCTTCATTTTTGAGGATGGGTTGATAGGGTTTCATAAGAACAAAAAGATCAAGAGTGGGCGCCAGGATAGCTCAGCTGGTAGAGCGGGCGCCCATATATAGAGGTTTACTCCTCGACGCAGCAGGCCCGGGTTCGTCTCCACCCTGCGGCTCTTTGCTGCATGTCATTCCCCCCCTCTCTCCCCTTTCATGTCTTCAGCTGTCCTGTCAAATGAAGGCCTAAAAAATGCCCCCCCCCAAAAAAAAAACAAAAAAAAACATCAAGAGTCATGTTTAATGGGAAATGGAAGACAGGCAAGTTTGATTCATTTGATGTATCTAGCATGCCAGCCTCTATCAGGGGGGTCTGTGTGAGTGTCTGAACAAAACTTCTGCTTCAACTTGCCGGCTGACCTACTCTACCATTGTAATGTACCATTGTATGTGATGTACCACATGGAGAGCTGAGCGTTTGGTCCAGCCAGCCTCAGTCTTTTCTTCCAGTTGAATATGGACAGATGAAACACACTTTCCAGTAGGATTGGGCCTTTGTAAAAATGTACCTTTAGTTGTCACATTTGACTCAGCAGCCGCTCCCGAGGGAGACTGAAAGAGCCCATAATGAGAGTGTAGCATCTCCAGTCCACTTGGTGACTGTTTACCTGCAGTGTTGACACTTTTTACAGCTCACCTCTTTTGTCAGCTTCAAATCCAAAATGTTGCCATAGCTGGTTGTAGTTTTCTTTGAGACTTAGACTTTCAGCCATATATAAGTCGTCACCCCAAAAAACACATCAACGTTCTAGTAAACAAACACAACATGCATGGTTTCCCCCCCCCACTGCTACTGAAATGTGATCTCTTCATGGCGTCGCTCAGCTCGGTAGTAACATTACTTTATAGCCTGGCAGACACCAGCGGCTCCATTATTCAGGTTATGAATAAACATAATATCACATTATCATATTGCTTATTACCAGTGTTGGGCAAGCTACTAAAGTTTAGTGAGCTAAACTAGCAAGTACTGTATATTAAATGAAGCTTCACTACTAACGTTACCCCATAAAGAAATGTAGCCAGCTAAGCTATGGCGGAAAAAGTAGTTTACTACATCAAAGGTATTTTTTATACATCCATGTACACTGCATGGTGGTTGCGTCACTGATCCTCAGCAGTTTTATTTCAGACTGCAGCAGAAAGCTTCTCTGCACTCTCACTCTTCAGAAATACTTGATGTAGCTGGTGTGGATGCTACCGGACTACTTGATCAATAAAACAGCTAAGCTACTGAAAAGCTATTTGATCAGCACAGGTTACTGATGTCGGCTCCTTTTTAATTTGCCAGAACGTGTCCTAATGACAAATGCTGGTTCAGCCAGTTTGCATAAAATCAAACCGGTTTAAGCTCGTAAACCATACAAAATTGTCCAGAATCTGCAAAACCGGTGTGATTTTATTTTCCCCCAAGATGAGTTTAAGATTTAAAAGGTATGATTTTTTTAAATTGAAATTAAACAAACTTTACAAATGGACATTTTCTCCACACCTCCTGCTTTGTGCAGATCTACATGTTTGATTCCCTGAAATCTGAGGTAAAAGATATGATGCCGTGTGAGTAGTGGGCACTTCAACATCTTTCACATCCTCCCACCCTGTAACATGTGTCATATGAAAGGCACTTGGCTGTACATTTTCATAATGCACTCATTGTGACAACTTTATAAACAGTTGGCCTTGTAAGCCATATTATGAAGTAAAAACACAAAAAATACTTACAGTTACATGCCAAGTTACTTAAAAATGAATGACAGGGTGACAATACATGTAAACATTAAGAGTGTTTCAAGACTTGAAAATACTCTGACCCTGAGCTTGATTATTATCAGGTAACAGTAAGTAACAGGTAAGACAGAGAAGGAGAGAGAGAAAGACGGGAAGTGTAGAGCGAAGAGGAAGAAGTACAGGGGGTCGTCAGATTGCTGTAAAGGGCCTGAGAGTTGACAGCTATGGGAAAGGACAGCTGACCCCTCTTATATAGAAAAAGAGAGTAGAGATGGTGGTAGAAGAGGGGAGGAGAGAGTAGAGCGTGAGATAGAATGGAGTAATATCAGTGCTATAAAAAGTCCATTCAATTTAACCATTTCAAGCTCCGTCTCCAGTTCAATCTTCTCTTTCTCTGCTTGTGTGCGTTCGTGAGCGTCTGGTTATGGCACCAGGGTGCAGGCTCACGGCTGCTTAGAGGTGGACTTTATTAGTTAGCTTCTGTGTCAGTGTGGTGATGTCATACGTCCTTGCTTTATTGTGCAGTATATTTTCATTTTTACATGTGTATGTTTTACTTTTATCGTTACATGGCCAAATGTGAACATGGGTAAAACCAATGACAAATATACAGTAAAAATGACACCTGCAGATCAGAATTTGAATAACAATGAACATGGCAAACAATGGGCAGTTAATCTAAGAATTTACATGAGTCACTGAGTAGTGGATGACAACAACTCAAGGCAACAGATAATGATAAACAAGGATATGAGAAATGGGTTTGAAGAGAGGACAGAAGAAAACTAAAATATTGGTGAAATTACATAGTTATTATAGATGAGTTCAAGGTTCAAGTTGGTGGTTAAGTACAAGTTTGTGTTTACTATGATCAATCCAAATATATATATTATAATATTAAGTAGTATCTCTAACAGAAGACTCTAATGAATTAAAGTAGAAGGTTTCAAATGGCTGATATAAAGACCAGTGTCTGGTGATGGGTGTGTGTATTCATGTATAGGTATATGCAGAGAATAAATAAATTATATTAATAATAATCAGGGCTGAAAAGGACAGGTTGAGCAAACAAAACTAAAACCCACATTATTAATTAAGATGTGTGATTCACTTTTTCATCCATGAGTGGAAGTTAAGTGGCTTTTTGTCAGGGTTGTTCCACATGGGAGTGTAGTTTGGTGGTGCAAAATGGTGTTAGTGATATTGTGAAATTTTCCACCAGGCTGCTATTGTTGATGCTTTAAAACAAGAGTATTGTTTAATGGACTGACTGAAAAATTAATTTCTTTACAAAGTGTTTTCGCTATATCCATCCATGAGTATGCATTGGAGTTTGTTTTCTAAGAGATAATGGAGAAAATGTGGGGCTTCTAAGCCTTCTTGGTTTATGGATTTTTGTAGTTGGCAGTTTGACCCTAACTCTAGCCAACTATCATCAAGACCAAAATCACTCATGGACTGCCGTACTGTTGCTGTGGCTTGCCAGGTATTGCTTGAATTGTTTGCTTTGTCTATTGATGTATCTACAACTCTATTACCTCTATTAACTATTAACTATTAGTCACCTCCAACATCGTCATTGGGCATGCCTGAGAGAGGGGAGAAAAAGGTATGGGTTAGGACTGCATTTGGATGTTTTGACTTTGCTATAGGGTCAATAAATAAAAGTGCAAGTCCCGCAATTAAGCTAGCAGTAATCAGAAGGATGGAGTCAACACATGAAGTTGAAAAGAAGATGAAAGCAGATCATGTACATGCACAGTCCCATTCTGAGCTGTTGTCTGTATCTGCAGAACTCCCTTCACAAAAAATGTACGTGTGTCAAAAGTGTGTGTGTGTGTGTGTGTGTGTGTGTGTGTGTGTGTGTGTGTGTGTGTGTGTGTGTGTGTGTGTGTGTGTGTGTGTGTGTGTGTGTGTGTGTGTGTGTTCCCACAGAGAGAGGTGGAGACAGAGCTACATTTCCTGCTACAATAAGCACATCTATAGATATGAGAACTAAGTTCTTTACAAAAATTCAATGGAAACCACAACATTTTGATACACTCTCTGACCATACTAAAATGCAACATCTACTTGGAGAAAATATTGTCAGCGCTATAGAAGCAGCAAGATATGTAAATGCATGTCACAGCCTAAAGGCGCTGACACACTAGGCAGACGACAAAGAACTAGTGGCAATGAAGGCAGACTGTGGCTTTGCCTCACGTCGCTTGTGTCCTGCCCAAAAAAATTGAACCTGGACACACCACAAAGACTACAGTTGACAGCCAACTGGCACATACCAACTAGCACATACATTTTGCGCCTGCGTGGGAAGAAAATAAATCTCCATGCCATCAGGCAGTGGTAATCTATTCAATAACTAGGATTGCCAATATTAGTTATAAATCGACCTGTGTTCAGAAGATTGTGGCGTCCGGTGACTTTCCCGCGCAGAAACTCGAGTGAAGATAATGACCTCTTCTGAAGAGTCCATCATGTTTTTTTTAATCCTCCGTGTCCTCCTTGGCTACTAGCAACTGCGTGGAGGAGGGGGGGGGGGGGGGGGGGGGCGCGTGATCACAGAAGGCTTGTATAATGTGGATGCGCCGACTGTTTTGTTGTCATTACTTAGAATTCCTCATGGGGGCGACATGCTCATCCAAGTAAAGTTAGAAGTTTTGATTATTGTCCACCTCCTGCACATTCTCACAGCCTTCAGTCTTCAGTTACCTGGCTCCTGCTGCCATCAGTCTGGCTGAAGGCTTGTGGTGTCACTCCACTGAATTGTTGTTGTCTGTAGGAGCCGCAGCCCCCTGTTGTCCAATCAGGACACATTAGCTTGCGGCCCCTCAATCTGCCAGAGCAGCACCTAAGGGAGCCCAGGGGAAATGTCCCATACTGTATCTAAATGCTAATCAGTGATCACACCATTAATGAACACAGAAAAAGCTCACCCACAACCCTCTGCTTCGTATGCTCCCAGTAGTGTCGGGACAAGGACAGGACCGTTGAAGGCTCATAGGCTGTGAACAGTGTTGGGAGTAACGCGTTACAAAAGTAACGCAATTACAGTAATGTATTCCTTTTTGCTGTAACGCAGGAATATAACGCATTACTAATTAATAATAAGTAATATTATACCCGTTACAATCTCAGTAATGTTAGTTACAATGCATTTTAACGCAACATTTAGTGGTTTGTTTCTTTAAGAATTCACCAACACCGCAAAACATTTCTTCACAGTGTTATTTCCTGTTGCTGTATCCGATGGTTGAGATGACTGCAGAGACAGATACATTTGTGAGACGGAGATTATTTTCAGGAGTTATTACGCTGTGTTGAAGCAAGCTGTCCCATCTCTGTTCCTGTGGTCAGAGCCAGAACCAGAGACGGTACACATAACATCTGTGTCCCAACAGGTGACGGTACGTCAGCGCTGACAGCAGTGTGTCCGAGCTGCTGACAGATAGAAACATGTCGGGAATTAATGTTGAGGCTTGCTACACGTAAATATCATTACATTTTATCAGCCGTGGAGAGTAACTATGAAGTACTTCAATACAACTGTAAGGTACTTTTAACTGAGTATTTTAATTTTTCTCATACTTGGCTACTGTACGTTTTGCTTTGCATATTCATATTAATTATACAAAATATTAGCTGCCAAATCAAGCTTCGCTCTTATTTTGGTGAAAGTAACTCAAAAGTAATGCAAAAGTAGTGTAAAGCATTACAATTCAGAGACAGTAATATTGTAACATAACTAATTACTCTCAAATGACAGTAACTAGTAATCTATAATGTATTACATTTTGGAAGTAACTTGCCCAACACTGGCTGTGAATATTTTTGACTTATACTAACAAGTATTCACCTTTTAATTTGATAATTTTCCTGTTTTTTTATTTGTTCTTTATGCACTTAAAACATTAAACTAACTGCAGTAAATAATATTTTGTATTTTGAATCAATATATTTGTTAATCTTTCAATAAATGAATCAAGGATTTAGTCTGTAAAATGTCATAGTCATAGTTTGTCTAATCTAGGTATGTTTGATTGATGAATAGCTTACGTTATTATTAAAATTGTTGTTTATTATTTCTGTTGATTGACTAATCAACTAAAAGTTTCAGCTTTCCATTTAATGTGTTGATTGGAGAAGGTTTGTACAAATCTTCCTTAGCAGCAGATGTAAACGTGTTGATGGCCTGGCCAGAGGAGCCTGACTGCAGCGTTAGTCCAGCAGGCGATGATAGAGAGTGACAAAAGGAACATTAATGATGATGATGATGGGAATGGAGTGTGGAGTGAGATCCAAGTGAGAGTGTGTAAGAATTGACTGAGCAGATCACAGGCAAAGACGAGGTGAAGGACGCAGAGGAAGTGGAGGTGTGTGTGTGTGTGTGTGTGTGTGTGTGTGTGTGTGTGTGTGTGTGTGTGTGTGTGTGTGTGTGTGTGTGTGTGTGTGTGTTTGAGTGAGTGATCACACTCCCCATATGGCAGACAGTGGGATACTTCCTGTTTTGGATGGCATGCAAGGGACCCACTCTTATCTTAGAACATTGGTGTGTTGGTTTTAGATTTTCTACAATTTTAGGTGTGTGTCACGTGTAGGTTAGACCATCATTTTTATGAGTTATGATAACATTGTACTCACCAAGTTAAGTCTGAAGGGTAAAGAAACCCCAAAAGTCAACACACCAACCGTTTATCCAGATGATCTAAACCACTTTTTTTTAAAGGTAGAACTGAAAGTGAACGCACCTGAAACAGTGGTGGATGAAGTACTGAATCTCAGTACTTAAGTAAAAGTACAAATAACCAGAGACATTTACTTTGGTAAAAGTAGAAGTACCACAATGACAAACCTACTTAAGTAAAATGTACCTAATTTTAAATGTACTTTAAATATTAAAAGTAAAAGTACTTGCATAACAATTTATTCGCTTAATCTTATTTGCATATTACCATTTTAAATGGTAATATGCAAATAAGAAAAAAAAAGTTGGTTAGTTGGTTAGCTTGCACCTTGGTCAGTGAGGGCGACCCGTGATTTACAAAGGGTTGGTTCAGTTATGTTGATGCTGAGCTTTGACAGTATCATACTGTCCTCTACCACAAACAAGGCCAGTATCATACTGTCCTCTACCACAAACAAAGCCAGTATCATACTGTCCTCTACCACAAACAAGGCCAGTATCATACTGTCCTCTACCACAAACAAGGCCAGTATCATACTGTCCTCTACCACAAACAAGGCCAGTATCATACTGTCCTCTACCACAAACAAGGCCAGTATCCATACTGTCCTCTACCACAAACAAGGCCAGTATCATACTGTCCTCTACCACAAACAAGGCCAGTATCCATACTGTCCTCTACCACAAACAAGGCCAGTATCCATACTGTCCTCTACCACAAACAAGGCCAGTATCATACTGTCCTCTACCACAAACAAGGCCAGTATCCATACTGTCCTCTACCACAAACAAAGCCAGTATCATACTGTCCTCTACCACAAACAAGTCCTGGCTTTTAAAAAAAGTTCCCTGTTGTTAGAATTGGAATGTGGTTGGTTTTATTCATGGATGTATTTCAAGATGGTTTCATTTCCTTTAACCATGGGAGCATAAGCAAATAAAGTGTGTGAAGCAGCGGATGTGAAGAGGTCCAGCCAAATAAATAAGATATGAACGCGTCTTACGCAGCCTGGCGGAGAAGTAAACGACGCTGTGGACAGAAATAGATGGCAACTATGATTTAAAAACGGGAATAATATAAAACAAACATTTTCATTTTCACTTTTACCGGAGGCTGTATTACCGAGGGTCAGCGGCGCTGCGCCCGGGCTCTGGCATCGGAGCCGGCTTGGAAGCAGATGAAGGATCGGAGGTGCCCCATATGCTGTATACTGTATCTATGGCAACCAGACTACACTGGTGAGACAAACGTGTGATGGTCAGGAAGACGTTTTGGCAGGGGGAAAAACTGATCCGAAAATGTAACGGAACGTTGTAGAAATGTAGTGGAGTAGAAAGTATAGATAATTGCTGCAAAATGTAACGAAGTAAAAGTCAAAAGTATGCACTATTGATTCTACTTAAGTACAGATATGTGAAAAATGTACTTAAGTACAGTAATGAAGTATTTGTACTTCGTTACATTCCACCACTGTTGCTCAATAAGGCTGTGTGCACACAAATACGATCAGTACAGTGGGTCTCTAAACTGCAGTGATGACAGACAATTTGAGTACTAATGTAACTCCCTCGTTTTCTCTTCCACATGAATTGAATAACCTGGGGGTTTGTTTGGGATTTTTCTTATCCTTAGGCTACATTTACACTACTACGTTTTGGTTTAAAAATGTATATCTTTTTCTACCTTCATGACTCGCGTCCGCACTACTCAGAGCTCTTGCGTTGCCAGACCTTCCTACACAGTGCTGAGGAGGAGGGTCTGGCTAGTCCACACAGCATCCGGGATGGGAGAAAAACATGCTCTGGTTTATTGCCATTTCTTTAAACCAATCACAATCATTTTGGGCGGTGCTAAGTGTCATACGGAGCAACGGCGCCTCTGCAAAAAGCCTTGGTGGGGGGGGGGGGGGGGGACTCGTTTTGGTGGAATATGTGTACGTTCAAAAGTAGTTTTAGTCGTGCAACAGAAAACTCAGATTGGACAGATAGTCTAGCTAGCTGTCTGGATTTACCCTGCAGAGATCTGAGGAGCAGTTAACCATAGTCCTCAGAAATTCACTGTAGTTTAAAATGCCAACACAAAGGAAGCCCAAGGCAACGGATATCCGGCCTAAATAAGTTAAATCTGGCGGAATTTCCGTCGGCAACGGAGTAATCCCGGAAGAGGAACGTCATGGATATAGACTACAGAGCTCCTGAAATGGAGATATTTGGAAACACTGCTGCCCCTGCTTTGGTTTGAAAACTCTGGGGTTGCTAAATAGTCTGGACAGGCACAAATGGAGACCTTTGGAGAAGGTGATGCACGTCAGTCAGTCTTATCGGTTAGGTAGGATGACATACCTTTCATTAACAGTTCCACCTCAGCGTTGGTTTAAGCAAATTAATCCCTGGCCTTACTTTTCACTATTGTTGTTCTTTCTCTGAAGTATTTTCTGTATTTTCAACTTCACACATCCATGATTTCATCCAGACAATCTCATGCCTGTTTACGACACGTGCATGCAAATGGCCATGTGATATGTGTTGTCAGACGTGTTAAAATGAACGCAGGTGAGTTCGGCTTCTGAAATTATAAGTCTTGTGTGGCCGGAGATTTTTTTTTATTACTAATAGAAGTGATGGCCAAAATAATAATAATAATAATAATAATAATAATAATAATAATAATAATTATTATTATTATTATTATTATTTTTCTAATAATAAAAAATTATTATGATTTAAATCCCTACTGAACCTGTCACGGTTTGTGTCTGTTGAACAGGTGTGTGCATGAGCAAAATATGTATTTGTGTCTTGTTTCTGCTTTCTTGTGTGTGCAGACACATTGTGTGAGCTCTAAGTGCTTTGTGAAAGTGATATTATAGCAACACATAGGTTGATTCTGCTTTCAGCTTTGGGTTTTTGATATTTCTCATCTACAGCACCCTGGGACGACAGCTGACTAAGAAATACTCATACACTTGCGCAACGCCAGAGTGTGTGTGTGTTTGTGTGTGAGAGAGAAACAGTGTGATCATGTGTGCAAGGTTGTGTCACAGTATGCATTAACACAGATGTGCATGTCTCCTGTGTATGTGTGTATTTTCATTTTGTGGATTTCGGTACCCTTGTGTGTTCTGCACGACTGCATGTGTGTATTCTCCGGCCCTGACGATAAATGAAATAATCAAATGTTTATGGTGCGTAAAATGGCAATTGGCAGCAGTGGTGACCCTGTGTGTGTGTGTGTGTGTGTGTTAATGTGCTATGTGTGCCTGTGAGCGTTGGTGTGAGTGTGAGCCACGCTTATTAACAACTCTCTACACAGAGAAATGGAGCAGAGGCAATACAGGGTCTGTCAGCCAGCAGCGAGAGGGCGCGAGAAAAAAGCAGTAAAAGTGAGAAATATGCATATGATTTATTTTTTCCTCCTAGTACACACACACACACACACACACACACACACACACACACACACACACACACACACACACACACACACACACACACACACACAATACATGTACAAGATTATTTAAGCAATCTCTAGGTTCAGTTGAAGGTCAGAGGCAATGCGTGGCAGGTTGCTTAGCTATGCCTAAAATGAAAAAGGTTAAAATTAGACAGGGATTTAGAATACGCTCTGACTTCCACCAGAAATGTCTACTAACTGCAGTTTAACCTCTTCCGAACACTGGTACATTTAATCATTTCTCGTTGTATATGGTGGAGACGGCATGAATGAATCACAAAACCATATTAGCTTTGACAGGCATTTGAGTAAACAGAGAGCACACTTAAATAGAATGGCGTTCCAGTTCATTCAAATAAGTGACAGCTAAATTACCCACTCTGTGTAGCTACACCCTCTACATGCTTTTTATTTAACAGGCAGATTTGGATAGAAGTGTGAAAGAGCCCTTATGGGAGAGAGCTACAGCTTTATGACAACTATGAATATTAGATGGAGTGGAAATCACACACACACACACACACACACACACACACACACACACACACACACACACACACACACACACGTCAGCAAACATGCAAGTAACAAATATTGTCTTGTATTTGCATCTGAGAAACTTCTCATATGCTTTTGCAACAATTTCTGAAGTTTGGCCAAATATGGAAAACAAATGTTACCGCACATTATGAGCTTCTCTCCAATGTTATCCATAACATTATATTGTGGTGAGTTCTGGTTAATATGTTGATACTTAACTCCAATGATATTCTACAGTAAATCATAACTAGGATGTTTACATGTTTACTAGGATGTGTTTTTCTGAATAATCAGAAATTAGAGCATGTTTTCAATTCCTTTCTTTGTCCCTCAGTATTGACCACCAGAGGGTGTTGGCTGGATTAGCACTATGGCTGATTTGGGGAAAAAAAATAATTATCAAACCTTACCACAATAAGATAAGTAGTGATCCAGAATTAATTTTGTGTTATGGTATACAACACCCCGCTGGAACACCTCCTTAGGGAGGCGCCCAGGGGGCATCCATACCCAAACCTCCACAGCTGGATCCTTTTCATGCAAAGGAGCAGCGGCTCTACTCCGACATAAGCACTGATTTTAATATTAACAATTATTTTTTTTACAACACACTTATTCACTAAAGTTCAGTAACACAGATACATGTGGCATACACTTTGTTAAAACTGGCTTTAGTTTGCTTCCTCATGAAGAGTTGTGGCCATGTTTACGGCTCTGTTTACTATTTATCATTGCCTTTTAATATACGTTTTACATATGAGCAATATACTTTAGGCATGCAGTATATATATTTTATAATATATACAGTATGTAGTTTGTATATCATTTGCAAAACCTGCACTGGATGAAGCAGCATACTCAAACAAGGGGTCGGTATAACATTGTTTTGAAGATTTTCATATTATAATTACACATATTTTAACACACACACACACACACACACACACACACACACACACACACACACACACACACACACGTTAACGTGATGGTTACACAGTATTTGTTTGTGACACTCACTAATTGCTCTGTCCAGTTTTGACTTGTTATGTTTTGCTCTGTTATGACTTTTCATCTTCATTTAAAGCGGTCTACATGAAAAATTTGCGGTTGTCAGGCGGCTGTCAGGCAGTCGCCAAGCGGTCATCAGCGGTCGTCAAGCAGTCGTAAGGCCGTTGGGTGAAAAACATTTTCCCATTTATTTTGAATAGGGGTAGTGCGAAAAGTTGAGACGGATTCAGCTTTTGAAGAAGCGCAACCCGACGGCACCCTGCGGTGGGTGTGACAGTCCCGTACAGTAAACATCCCTGACTCTCTCGCTGCAACAAGGACGTTTTAAACACTGTGGGGGTATAAAACGAACCCAACCACTGAAGTGTCCAGGAGTTTGTGTAACAGATGATTGTTTCCCGCAACAACAAAGCACAGTTCCTCCATTTATTTTCTTTCTTTCTTTCTTTCTTTCTTTCTTTCTCCGTGATATTATGCTGCTTTCATGTGCGGGTGGAAATGTCGAGATCTATAAACCATCTGACGGAAAACAATAATTATGAAATATGAAGTCCACTTGTGCTACATTGGGGGGTCAAATAACAACATGAAGTCACACAAATGGGCCATTTGAGTGACACTCCCACCGCCACACAACCCTGCAGTGAATCGCCATGCCGCCTGATCTGGTGTGAATGAATGCTACGTCAGTGTTTCCAGCAGTGGTGCCTACCAGTCTACTTCATTTGGTTCTCCTCCAGCCCTGCTGGTCAGCCATTACCACAATACATTGCTTTATTCAAGACAAGCTTCTTAGTGACAAATCACCATCATTCTCTGTTTTGATGAGGTTCGGAATTATTATCCTCTCCACAGTGATCCATGTAGTGCTATCTTAGATTTACAGCCTTATCTGCTGCACCATCAGCAGTTTAAGCACAGCAGATCCATCATTGCAGCATTGTTAATTCTCCAAATCTATCATTTGCTATGAAAATGAAATCCAGGCACCTGTTCAACTAAAATTAAAATTTCTTTTTTGCTAAATCTTGTGGAACACAACGTTCAGTGTTTGAGCAGGTCATTCACCAGGACATTATTGGCGACTTACTGCTATTTTCAACCGGGCGCATCTGCTCTGCGTTCCAGATGCGCCGTCGCCCCGGCGAGCAATCGCAGCCATTAAAGTGAATGCTTGATAATCCACCAGCTGTGCCTCGGCGCGTCCCAGAAGCGTGCGTGAAGCGGCTCTCCGCTCCGCTAAAGATACACATCAGACCTATCTTCACGCGTGCCATGGGGCGTTCAGACAGCCGGGCAGGAAGGGAAACAGCAAGAGTATCCAGTCAGTTTACCAAAAGACAACCCCCAATATTGTATATGTCACCTCTGCAACACCATGGACACCTAGAGATTCATCTTGGAGGTGGAAAAACATAATAACACATCACAGATCTTTTTTACGCCAGAAAAGAGAGAAGGCATGGAGCTGAAGAGCTTGGAGTGGAATGTAGATACTAGTTTAATAAACACCTGATTGTTCTGTAAAGACAATATAATCTGCGAGTTGGGCAGCAAGACGCTCGCTCCCGGTGTGGTCTGGTGCGTGGCGGAGGACGGAACAAAACTGGAACGCAGCCAGAACGCGGCACAGACACGCCCAGTGGAAATCAGAGTTAGGTGTTGAATCGCCTCTGGTAAGTTTGGAAGCTGTAGTTTGTGGCACTGTTGAGATGTACTCCATTATATTGAAATGTGTTCCTGATATTGGCCACTGGACAAAATATTAGAACCACCTCAGAACGTAACGCCCCCACAGAGTGGAATCAGAACCTCGCAACACAGTCTCAGCTGGAGTGAACATGATAAGCTTCATAAAGGCAAGGATTGTTGCAGGGCTGCTATATTGTATATGTAAAAAGTGTTCTATATACTGTACATTTTTGCTTGCAATCACGTTAAATTGGGTGGGTGGATTAGGAAGTGAGAGGTGCCTAAAAGCAAATGTCTGTGCCAAGAAGATGGGCTGTTAATTCTCCAGCCTACACTCAGGGATGGTGTACTGTATTGGCCAGAATATAAGACAACCCTGATTATAAGACTCATTTTTGAAAAAATACTTTTTGAAGACCAAAGCTTGTTTTTTCATAAAGAAAATAATTTTATTGGAAAATAATACTAATAAAAATAAAATTGAATAAACCAAGTTGGGCTGTTTTTCTTTTAAATAAAGAAAAAATGTATGTTTAAATATTGTTGAAATTGTCTCATTCAAATCAAATCAAATGTAAATGAACAGCTTATGGTATTTACCGTGAATATCATACAGATTGTCTATTGGTAGACCTTTTTTCTAATACCAATTAGGCTATCCATCTCATAGTGAAAAAACAACCATGTTCAAGTTCTTTTAAGTGAAAAGAAAGTCTTGATTTCTGCCAGCCATTGCACAGCTTCAGCAGTGTCCCCAGACAGCCACGTGGACAGAAATGAGTTTACAGTATGTGTCCAGAGCTGAACTCTAGACAGCGAAACGCAACCTCATTTCTTTACTTTAAATTAACTGCGTCAGGCTAGGGTCGGGTTTGGACAAAAATCGAGCCGCAGTTCACTCCCACTATCATCACTCCCATGCTCTAGTTCCACTGGCTCCTCCCATAGGATGTCATCCTTGATGACAGGTGGCTCGCTATTTGGCACGGTGTGCTGTTTCTGAATGTATATTGACATTTGAAAGTCTAGTCCCCAAATAAAGGATGACCCCGTATGACCGATGTATTTCTAGGAAAAAAAATACATTGTGTGTGTGAGTGTGTCGGCAGGTGAGTGGTAGGGTACCTCGGACCTTCATGAGCTGTTTAAATGACATTAACAAACACAAGACTGCACTTGCAGTATATACGTGCACACAGACGGCTTAGAACCGAGACGCCCCCAACTCGAGCTAATTTTCTGTATCTGTGTCACGTGGGCTCCGCCCTTTGTCATTACTTAGAATTCCTCATGGGGGCGACACAAACTATGCACTATAGCTTTAAGATGACACATTGAAATTGCTTGTTTTGTCCAAAACCCAAAGATAGCCGTTGATATAAAACAGAAGAAAAAAACCCCCCATCAAATTCTTAAAGTTGAGAAGCTGATTGATAATCATCAATCATCTACAATAATGCTGATAGGAATGATGGTCAGACATTCCTTTTGAATGATAAGTGATCTCATGGGAACTTACTTTGAAACAAAGATGAAGCCAAAATAAACCACATAACACCAACTGCAGCAGGCTTCCACTCACACACTTTATAAGTTTACACATGTGTGAGCATAGAAGCATCTCTCCGGTTCCTCTCATCCTTCCATTTCCTCCCGCTCCACCCCTCCATCTCACACACCTTAATCTCTCATCTATTTGAAATGCTCTGAGGAGAGACTGAGCTGCTTGTAAACTCAAAGTGACAACACATTCCTTTTAATTAAGCAATTAATATTGGTTGACAACTTTGTTGGGTGCATCAGTTATCCTAATGTGCCGGAGAGATATTCACTTGGGCAAATGAGTCATGAGGCGAGCTTGGAGAGAAGAGAGGAGTGCTAACACACAGAAGCTTTATTTCCACTTAAAGAGCCCATTATCTGCTGCTGCTGGGGTGGGAGGTAAACTCATGGAAGTGTAGTTATGTTTCATTTCAGTGTTAGATTCATTATTTAAGTTCAGTGCTATAAAGTCAGTTTTATATAGACTGTAGAATTCTCTTTGGATTGGGTTCTAGGAGTTGAGCATCGCCGTGGTACATTGGTAAGAATGTATGAAGGACAACAGGGGTTTCCATTTAAGCCATTTATTTACTCTGCACACATTCAGGGCGAAAGCAGATGAGGCTTGACGGTTATGTGGTTTTGTTCTATAAATGATAAACAGACACAAATTACAATACAGTTAAACATATAACCTCAAGTAACTTACCAATGAAATACCTAAAACAATACACATAAGTACTCTTACCCGAAGGGGTGAGGGATAGGCCTACCACTGCTTAAATTATAGAGTACTATATAACAGACAAACATTAATTGAACAATTACATAGGACATTGCACTAAATCAGGTTAAGGATACTTGTATTTCCTAAAGGCTACAATTAACAAACCATGTGCACTTACACACAATATACTCCTATAGTCTCAAGGCAAACAGGCAAGATGACAATTCAGCATTCACCAATATACACTGGTCAAGCATTAAATCACTTCCACTTCCAAATAACCATTAAAAGTAACACATCTGAGGAAGGCAGAAGACTCATGTTTTTACACACAACCATAGGCTTTGCGTCGGAGTTGTGAGGACAGAGAGCCTTCACATGCTGCCTCATGTTGCTAACAGCCAGAGCAAAGGAAATGGGTGGTACTTATAGAGTAGGCCATGATTAGTAGTGAGTGAGGTCAGGTGAGTTTGGACCATGATTGGGAATTAATGAAGTCAGGTGAGAATGATTGAGTCCATGCCATGAAAGTGGGCCAATGAATAGTATGGCTCTATTCTACATAGATAATTGTGTAGGATCAGATGAAGCACTGGACCAAAGTCACATAGAGCTGGATTTCTACTCTCTCTTGATGTGTTTCAAATCACGTACTTCTGTACTTACACTTGCTCTTTTAGGTACATAGTGTGTTTACACACTGTCGAAGTATGAGCAAATGCAGGGCACTACGAGTACCCAGATGCTGCACTCAAAACGGTCAAGACGTTGAGTGTGGAACACTGGACACTACTCGCCCTCAATGGTCGCCATCTTTTCTACGGAGCGGAAGTTATGGGACCACCAACATATTTTTAAACTTGTTAATATGGCGTGCGAGGAAGCTGCAGCGGTTGCGATCGGTGCGTCTAAAACCGAACTATTCAAATGTAATTTATACATGTGTTTGTTTCAATAAGTTAATTAATTCATTCATTCAAACCTTTATTTAACCAGGATAAAAACTCCTTGAGATTACAAATCTCTTTTACAAGCGTGTCCTGGCAAGTGGCAGCAGGGTGGTTTCAAATAAATACAAAGACAATAACAAGTAAAAACATAGACACACTTCCACTAACTAAGTAACACTATACTGTAGCCGTGTGCGTTTTGAGACAACCCTACACTGTCAAAAAGTACACACAACACAAGTGGGTACATAGTGTACACAGTGTACACAGCTTTTGTCTCACTGTCTCTCTGCTGTACAGTAAGACTAACAGTAAGTTTGGCCTGACGTGGGGTGTTACAAACAAAACTGACAACTAATAGAGGCACAGAACTGTTAACTGAAGCGAAACAAGGTTTTATTTTATTTCACTGAACCTGTAAACGTGTAAACACACACACACACACACACACACACACACACACACACACACACACACACACACACACAAACACACCATCACACTTTACCTCCCTGTGGTTCCAGCTTCACTTTCATATATTTGATGCGTGCATACAAACATCAGATGGAAAGTAAGGCACAATGACTCATATCTACCAGCTATTGGTACTGATAGAAATGATAGCAAAAAAAATATGAAATTATGAACAACATTCTAATAATCTGAATTATCCTAACTATAGATCGGGGGGTTGGGAACAGTTGCTAATTTAGCATATCTCCTGATACTGGCTGACTGATGGTGAAAGCCCGATCACTACAGAGATGGCTGTATTCTTTTCACTGAAAATCTTGAAAAAAATACATGAGGAATGAGATATGGATAGGCGAATACCATCAAAATATTATTCTGCAATCCAACAAATATCCATAAAATATGCAGCAGAATGCATAATGCAGAAGTTCTCATGCGGGAGCCTTTGACCTTCGTTCGCTCCCCTAGCTCTCCTCCATCCGCCCTTGGATGGCTCTTTAACCTTAGCCTCAGCTCAGCAGCCCTCCCCACCTTCCTCACCCCTCTGCACCCTCCCTCACTCACTCACCGACCAGACCCGTCTCCACTCATCCCAGCAGCCTCGGCTGATGCCTCATCTGAGCAGCAACTTAATAGGTTGCTAGAAAGTAGCAGATTACAAAAGAGTTCACTCAGACTCTCTCTCACACACACACACACACACACACACACACACACACACACACACACACACACACACACACACACACACACACACACACACACAGGTTTTAATTAGGGTGGGGTCTTTGCTAATTCAAGTGTGTATGCATTTCCACAGCTGTGTGTGTTAGTGTGAGAAGGTCTCCTTTTTCTCAATTTTAATGGGCTTGTTTGACTTTTAGAAATGAAATTTTGGACAGTAAATGGATTTGGTGTAGTTTGACAGAGTCCATTACACTGACTCGATTTTCACCCTGTTCCAGTTTGCTGGTTTACAATAATGAAGCAGGGAGCCAAACTCGCTGCTCAGAGGAAAGTGGTCATCTCTCTCTGTCTCTCTCTCTCTCTCTGTCTCTCTCTCTCTGTCTGTCTCTCTGTCTCTCCCTCTGTCTGTCTCTCTGTGTCTGTCTCTGTCTCTCCGTTTCTCTCTGTCTGTGTCTCTGTCTCTCTGTCTCTCTGTGTCTCTCTCTGTCTGTGTCTCTTTGTGTCTCTCTGTGTCTCTGCCTCTCTGTTTCTCTCTCTGTCTGTGTCTCTGTCTCTTTGTGTCTCTCTCTGTGTCTCTCTCTGTCTGTGTCTCTGTCTCTCTCAATTCAATTCAATTTTGCTTTATTGGCATTAATAAAAAAACATGTTGCCAAAGGAGTTAAAAATTCATATACATATCACAGTAGCTCTCTCTGTTTCGAATCTAATTCAGTTCTTATTATACAGTGACAGTTCATGGTAATTGCAGCTGTTCTAATGTCCTCCATTACATGTGACCGCAGCACGAGCGCTGGCTTTAATTTCCTGGCCGGGGAGACAGCGAGACATGAAATTAAAGCTGAACGAGGGTCACTGTGGGTGACGGGGACGGAGAGAGGAGCCAATCAATGCCAGGCAGGCGGATGGAATTAACACTGAATTGAGGTTTTCATGTTTTAGTGATTTTCTCCTTCCTCTTATAGAGGATATTAAAAGACTTGAATTGCTCCTTAACTCTTGCAGTGTTAAAGTGAAAAGCTGACACTGAACTGTGATATCCTTATGATTATGCTTGATAGCTTTAAGACACCCTTTTATTTCATTAGTCAGCACAGTCATTCACACATTTCTGAAGTGATAGCGTAATCAAAAATGAATTCTGTTCTCAAATGAGTAAATATATTTTTGTGGAGTGGAAAGATTTGATTGGAAAAAAACTTGAGTTTGGAAAAGCTCTTGAGGCTTTGGTGCCTTGGAGAGTTAAAATGTTCATCTTTACATGCTGGAGAACATATTCGCTCCAAGCTAGTCGACAAGCTGAACATTCGCCAACTTGTATTCAAGTCTTGTCTCCAGCGCTCAGAGTGTACCTGTATTTGCTATTTGGATTCTCAGCAATCAAAGCTGTGATTTTATGGATGTGCCCCCCCATGGCTTCTACCTAGGCTTCCCTCATATCTCCATGGGGAACTGTGAAATCCATTTAGAGCGTATAGAGGAGCTACAGGTCCGCGCCATTCTGCCTAAAGCTTCAGGGAACACACAACAGCATTAATAATCCATACACAGCAGAGATTTAGTATTTTGGTATTCCACATGACAAAGTGCCTTTGATACCTGTTAGTTCCACCTTGAAATGAAGAACAAACCTCGTCAACAACTTTAGGATGAAAAAGCCAAATTCCACCACAGTGTCTCATTTAAAAAAGTCTATGAAACCCCTCATGATTTATCTTAACACCTTGTTAAAGATACATTACCATGTTTGAAGATCTTTTATTTCTACAGTCAAAATCCTCTTTTGGCTCCAAGGATCTCTGCGATGTAACTTTTCACTGCGGTTTGTGGGAATTCTTCCAGAATGGACTTATAACAAAGTATCTGATACCCAAGAGGTTAACATTTCCTTGGCAGTACATCACAGCCATTGTTACAGCTATTATTATTAAACCTATGTCTGACGGTTAGTCTGCCAGCCAGTGGCTTGTCTCGAGCTGACAAGATGGCAGTGTTATTGTATCCGATCTGCCTAATCGCGGCTTAATCTTTTCCAAGGTAATGCCTGACGTTGTGTTCATCAGGGGATGACAAAGCCTTGCCATGGTTTTAATCTTGGTAACTGAGGTGCCGCAAGTCGAGCAAATTAACCTAATCTCCAGTCAGATGAAAGGAAGGATCCCCAGCTAACACCGAGATGATGTTGTTTATTGTTTTGCTGCACTTATCGGCTTAACATGTAAAGATTTCACAAGGAACAGCTCAGTGGTTTTAAACCGATATAGATGGCTTAGTGCCAACGCTGTATTTTCCTCACAAAGTCTCACCTCCCTTTGGTTTCATCAGGAAAACGAAACAGAAATATAGAGCCAGAGTGCAGAGCAAGGCCACCAGACGTAGGTTCTGTCAGATAAACTGGATGGAGGTATTGCATTTTCTCTTCCAACTCCAATTCATATTAATCCTGTCCATGTGTTATGTAAAGACAATTACAGGCTGTTGACATAGAAGTTTTAACTAATTAATGCATTCATAATCCTAATCCGCGACCCGATACCGGATAAGCGGACGAAGATGGATGGATTATCCTAATTAGCATCCTTATTAGAATAGGTGTAAAATATAAAATATATTGTTGTTATTATTGCTGGGCATATGGCAGCTTGAGAGCTTCAGATATAAATATGACTAACAAAGTTTCAGTAGGCTGTAGCTCAGTCTGTTCCTCACACCATAGATATAAAACAATAGATGCAACATGATGTCATAACTAATGGGATAACCGTCCGCCATATTACAAACACCACCTATGGGCAGCAACTATATTGTTAGCTGTGCAGCACATACTGCTTTACCAAAGGTAATAGAGTAGATGAGATTATTTTTTACATATAGGTAAATTTAAACTACAAAAAGATCAGTGAACTACGTACGTTTACTGGTAGCTACCAATGGACCAGCTGAGTTCTAAATCAGAGTTATTGCTGATTGTTAGCTCTTGTAGAGGGGTAAAACAGCTAACTAAGTCACAGAATTAAAACAAGAGAACAACACCCCTATTTTTTTCTATTATTCTTTATTGAATTTTATTTGACTTCTAACACTAGTTAGATAATATTACTAGTTCACATTCTGACCACTAGGTGGCACAGTGCGCCTGGGTGATAGAGAATAGTACTGCTGGCATGCACAGAGGAAGAAAAAAAATCCTCCTGCTGTGTGTGTCTCTTCTATTCTTCATCACAGCACAAGTATATCTAACTACTTGCTGCCATCCTGACCACCAGATTAGGGAGGCAACCATTTTGGGGGCTTGTCCGGGATTAGCGCCTCCTGGTGGACAGGTGCTTATCATTGAAGAACTGTGGGATCTTGATTTCCTGTTTTTTGAGCCAGTGAACTAAGCGACAGATTTAAAGTATCCAGAGATGGCTGCTCTACGAGAACTCCGATGGGAGATCCAGCACTAGCTTCATCAGCTAACCAGCTCTGCCAATATAGACCTACTCTACAAGCTTGCAACAGAATGCCAAGGTTTGGAGGAAGAAGAATTGCAAGGCGGGGAAGCGACTCATGTGGAACTCTTTGACTTCATTGTTGACTTTTTGAGAAGTATACAACTGAGGAGTCTTGAGGACCAAGGGATGGCTCACCTGCTTGCTTTCCGTGACCTCATTGATGAATTGCAAGCTCCTCAGACAACTGATAGACACGGTCAAGCATCTGATGAAGAAGACACTGATCCAGTGTCAGTGACTGAACCAGCAGTAGTAGCACCAGTGATGAGTAAGACAGCACCCACACCAGATGTTGCTGATCAGGTAACTGGTTTGGTGAAACTGAGAGATGCTGCAGTGTTATTGCCTCATAGATAATTTAAGATTCACGGTGGCCAGATTTCTGATTCAGATTTCAGTTTTAACAATCTGTGTAAACGCATTGATGAAGGGCTAGCTAACAGTTTTGCAGAGGCTGAGATCATTAGAACAGTGCTAAAGATAATTAAGCCTGGTACCTTCAAAGACATGCTCATTACCAAGATGGCCTGACTGTAGGCAAGCTGAAGCGTTTTCCCAGGGCACACCTTAGAGATGTTAGAGTCAAGACAGTTCGGGATTTCAGTATGACAGTAAACTAGTGCAGGGAGTGTTTCTCTATTCACTTTACCAGGGGATGAATGAGAAATGCTCGCACATCAGACGAGATATCAAACCACACCTCTCAAACATGAGCATCACTGATGACTCAATTCTAGAGATGATAACATGGTCAGTTAGGGAGGACACAGAGAGACAAAACCGTTTAGGACAGACAGACCAAAAAAAGCAGTCAGTCTCAATGCAGCACAGCAGGATAGTGACAGACATGATGCTTGTCAGATGCAGGCAGAAGTACAAGCTAATCACACTGCTATACATTAGCTAACAGAACAAGTATCATCTTTAGCCAGGAGTCTAGATAAAGCTCTTACACCAACAGTGAGTGTAGCACCAGAAAATACCTGTGTCACTCCATCACACACAAAACAGTCAGCCAAGTCAGAAACTTAACAGAGGTGCCAGCAGTGTGTCGCACAAGGAAACGACAGCTGCCCCCACTGTTTTCAATGTGGAAATGAGGGACACAGCTATCGGTTGCATCCCGAAAAACAAGCTGTCAGGAAAGCAAGTGAGGTTACTGGGGAGGGAACAACAGTGACCCTAGCAAGTGAAGTCCCCTGTCACAGTAAACTCCTGCCCTAAAGATAAAACACTGGCAGCTACCCTGTCACACAAACAACAACATACAGCAAAGAGGAAACATGTAGCCAAGTTGATTGCTGGTAGATGTATGCTCAGCTGTCACCTAAATGGTGTGACAATTCAAGTGTTACTGGATAGCGGGGCACAGGTTAGCATGGTGGGGAAGTCTTGGGTGGAACAAACCTTACCAAATGCCTAAATCCAACCACTTGAAACCCTACAGTTGGACATTCCGCTCAAAATCACAGCTGCTAATGGGACAATTGTACGATTTGAAGGTTGGATTGAAGTTCTTTTGGAGATAGTCAAAAGCATGGGATGTAGCAATACATGTGCCAACATTAGAGAGAAGGAGCTGTGTGACTTGCCCATGGCTAGGTTTTAATGTGATCGAGGAGATCATCATGGGAAATTATGAACAGCCGCATTGCAGCAGTCTATGGGACTTACTATCGGAGACAATGAGTGTCCAGAGGCACGCTGTTGAAACTCTTGTTTTTTCATCTTTCCAAGATGTCATTTCAGGAAGAACCAGCAAGCCCTGTGGTGAAAGTTGGGAAGCAGGGAATCACTGTGGAGAGAGGCCAAATCCATGCGATCAAATTTGGCCTTAGAACATTGCCAGAAGGAGGGACCATGTTATTTGAGCCAGCTGTGGAGAGCAGCTTACAAGACAGGTTGGAGCGGTTTCCTGCCCTTGTTGCCTCAAAAACTGCGAGGGTCACAATTCAGAATCCCACACAGCACAACATTTCTACCACCAAAAAACAGTGTTGGGCTTCATTGAAAGGATTTTAGGCCTCAAACCTGTGAGTATTCTTCCAGCTCCCCAGACATCTACTATTCAGACTGGTGACACTCGCCTATGCACAACTCAAGCTCTGTCCAAAAAAATGTGAAACTTTAAGAAGAAAATCCAGAACATTGGATGGATAGTGTCAGGGGAAGGGATCCAGATCAACCAGAAGGATTTCGAGGCTGTGATTGCCCTGAATGAAAAGAAACCCTGCACAGTTGAAGAGATCCGGACACTGCTGGGGTTCCTTAGTTATTACCGGTCCTTCATCCAGGTCCGAGTCCAGGACTCGAGTACTCCATCACTGCCTCCCCCACACCCATTAATTGGACTACAGACAGGATGCTTGTCAGATGCAGGCAGAAGTACAAGCTAATCACACTGCTGACTAACCCTCCCATCCCAGCTTACCCAAACAATGATCTTCCATTTGTATTGCATACAGATGCATCAAATGAAGGCCTGGGAGCAGGATTGTATCAATGCCAAAACAAAAAACTGCTAGTTATCATGTATGGGTCCAGGAAACCAACACCTGCCAAGAGGAATTATCACCTACATTCTGGTAAACTTGAGTTCCTGGCACTCAATGGGCCGTATGTGACAAATTCCAGGATTATCTGTATTCAGCCCCAACCTTCCCGGTCTTTACAGATAATAATCCATTGACATATATTTTCAACATTAAATGGGTGAGCATACGAAGACAGTGTCACCAGAGGAGGTTTCTGCATTGGGGCAAGGAAAGAAAGCAGTCCACGACAGCAATGTCTCCTGGGTGACAAGATTGCAACTTAACTGTGAAGATGAAAATGCTGTGCCGACAAATAGAAGATCCAGCGATCATAGAAGTTGTGTCCTTGAAACTCAACACATGGACTACCAATGAAAAAGAGAAAAGAGCCATGAGTTGAACAAGCTAAAAGTGGATGATGAAATACTCTACCGGAAAACAGAGAAACACAGACAACTGGTCCTTCCTCAAAAGCTGAAACCTGTGCTTTTTAAGAGTTTGCACGACAACATAGGACATGCAGGTGCTGATATGGTGCTCCATCTCACCCATGAAAGGTTTTATTGGCCCCACATGCAACAATAGATATAGGACTACGTGACAAAGAAATGTGCTTGCATCAAGCAAAAACGCCCCAATGTCCAGCAGAGGGCTCCAATGGGATCCATTACAACTAGTTTACCATTCGAGTTAGTCTGTATTGACTATTTAACCCTGAAACCAAGAAAGGGAGGACATCCTTGTCATTGTCGACCACTTTACACGCTTTGCCCAGGTGTACCCAAAAAGGAACAAATCAGAAAAAACAGCAGCTTTCAGGACTTCATACCTCATTTTGGGTACTCGGACTGTCAGAATGCAGGCTTGGACCCAAATGCAGGAAGGCGAGGAGAGTGCAGCAGTTAGAAATAATAGTAATTTAATGAAAACACAAAAAGACTTAGAAACTTGTAAGCAGGGCAGGTGAGAAAATCCAGAAACACAGGTACACGGAACGAACGAGGAAAAATCCAGGAGAACAAAAAGACAGCAGCAAACAGAACAGAACTCTACACCAAAGACTGACAACAAAAAACAAACGATGATCCACCAACAACAGACACAGAAAGCACAGGGACTAAATACACAGGGTAATGAGGAAACGAGGGACAGGTGACACTAGGGCTGGGGAACAGGTGAAACACATTCGGGCAATCACAAGGGAGAGAAAACTAAAGACAGGAAGTAAACTAGACAAGACAAGGGAGACAAGATGGACTTCAAAATAAAACAGGAAACAGAACATAACGGAACTCACAATCATGACACGGACAAGCTTCATCAAGATCAAGGACGTGAGTTTGAGGATAACCAGTTTCAAAGACTACAGCAACTGGCAGGAAATTCTCATTCACAAACTACTCCTTACCATCCACAATGCAACCCGGTGGAAAGATTAAATTGCATGCTTCTTCAAATGCTGCGCACCCTACAGGAGGAGAAGAACAATGCATGGAAAGGTCATCTGCCTTACATCATGCATTCTTAAAACTGCACAAGGCACGAAGGGACTGGATACTTGTCTCTTGTACGGCAGAGCTCCACAGTTACTAGTCAACCTGCTCATTAGCCCCAGGAGAGAGACTGAGGCACGCAACCATCAGACCTTTGCACAGAAGTGGACAGAAAGGATGAGAGCTGCTTACCAAATCGCTGCCGACAATAGCCAAACAGCCTCAGCTAAAGGCAAGAAACAGTATGATAGAGGCGTGCGAGGTGTCACTCTTCAGCCAGGTGACAGGGTACTGGTGAAAAATCTCTCAGAGAGAGGAGGTCCAGGCAAACTGCGTGCCTATTGGGAAAACATTGTACATCAAGTGGTGGAAAGGCTAGGAGATGGACCTGTCTATAAAGTAAACCCAGAGAGAGGTAGCAAGTCCCTGCGTGTACTTCACAGAAACCTTCTGCTGCCAGTAAATTACCTGCACCTTGATGAATCTTCTATCACTAGTTTAATATTACTAGATCACATTCTGACCACTAAGTGGCGCATTGTGCTTGGGTGATGGAGAATAGTACTGCTGGCACGCACAGAGGATGAAAAAAATCCTCCTGCCGTGAAGTTAACACCAGATCAATGTGTATGTCTCTTCTATTCTTCATCACAGCACAACGCAGGCAGGACTAACTACTTGCTGCCATCTTGACCACCAGGTTAGGGAGGCAACACTCTCAACAGCATTTTTCTGTTTAACAGATTTATAATTTAATATAATTTATAACCCGCAAACATTGTTTTTTTAGCTACGCAAACTGAGCTCAAAGGTAACGTTTAGTTAACGTCATAAGTTATTAACATTACCCTAACATTTGACCGCTAAGCAACTGATTCCATGCCAATCAAGTGTAAACATACATGTTAACAGAAAGGAGAAGTGCTCGTCTTCACTCCTAAGTCCCATTTCATAATATTTCAAGATAAATCCAGCCAGCAGCATTACAATTACACAAAGAGTGAAGCCCAGGCAAATCAACACAACAGTAACGTTAACCACATCCTAACACGGAACATTTGACAACACAATCAGTAAGGGGTCACATGTAACGTTATGCTCTCCACATCTAGCTAACCCAAAATTAGCCACCTTGGATCCTGCAATCACTCATCATATTTTAACATCACTTATTGTCAGATTACCTCATGCTTTTACACGATTTTCCTTTTAGTAAAGCAAATGATAAGTAAACTATGTCTTGATTAGGTAAAGTAATCCAGTTTGTACTTCAGCAGTTCAGATCAAAACTCCCACGATTTCTCTGCATTATTACCATCAATTTATTTACCACAATAAGAATGAAAGACAATTAAGACAAGTCCATTTGGCGTTCTGCTGAAGGCATTAGCCTTTCCAAACAAAAACAACTCCTGATTTACAACGGGGTTTATGGGAAATGATATGTCTTATAAGTTGGTTATATATCATGTACAATTTAGGACATTAATAAATGTATAATAGTATATTACAGTAGGTAGTTTCTCTCTGTGTCTGATTATAATTGCATGCCTTTAAGCCAAAACACTGAAACTATTTAAGATTTCCACAAAACAAGACATTGCTAAATGTCATATATTAGCCATTCAGAATACTAAAGACAGTTCTTACATATTAAGTGCAGGAGATCTATAAAAATAAAAACGACTGTCTGCAATATAAATGCACAATTATGTGATTACCTTTATGATTAAATGCATAATTTGTTTTCTTGGAGCTACAGTATAATAATCAAAATTCTACCCAAATCTTTTGTTTTTTTGGTTAATTCTAGACAGGCACATGTGTCTTATGCTCATTACTTTGAATAGAAAAGAGTATTGATGTATAGGTAGAGAAATAAGGATTATAAAGACAACATGAGACTCTTTCACCATCAGTTTCAGTTGCAGCAAATCTAAAATTTGACCCAGGTAAAATGGCTGCCATATGGTTCCATTTAGAATGGCAAGTCAGAATGACATGTCATATCTACTGTTTTATATCTATACTCCACACATCCTCTGGAAGCTTGTGAGAAAAATGGGAGAACTACTGTAAGACAGACTTGTGTTGTTGTCTTCAGGCTTGCCTTGCCATTCTAAACTAGTTCAGTGATCTTCCCACGTGGCCCAGGGATGAAACACCAGGAGACAGAGGACTCTCCTCTATATCAAAGGGGCTACCGAGGCAAGCGTGGAGGAATTGAACACCGACTGCAACTTCTCTGCTGGGCATCCTGCTGGCCAGTGTGCAGGAGAGTAAGTTCTGTCTGTGTTTCCAGCGAGATGTCGGGAGCTGTGGTGTCTTTTCGCTGAGACTTGGCTGGTGTGTGCAGGTCTGATGGTCACATTCTGCTTTATGATCAATCATGCACAAGTTGAAGGATCTGATGGGGTTACATTTCACTGGAATTGTACCTTGTGTGATTTCATGTGACAATTAAAAATGTATTAATTGAATAATGTGAATATGGCACGTGCATTTCAGCTTATTCCCTTTCGAGAAACCTCATCCCAATGTTGGATGGATCTGGTGGTAAATTTAAATAACATCATAAGCTATCCATTAGCATGCTCTAAATAATGACCACATAAACAATTATACAGTTATGGCATCCTTAAAATATTATATCTTTCAGACCAGTCAAAACTATGTTAGTGCTACAGTGTTTTTTGTTGTTGCATCGAATTGGATTTGATTTTAGATTATATTTAAATTTCAAACATGCATGTTTATACACATAGGCATGGGTGGCAATACCCATGTAAACCCCAAACCTATTGGTTTCTACTTAAAAAACAGCTCAAGATATACCCAGTGCGAAAGTGTTGCTTATTGATGTGGTTCTAAATATTTACACACTCACATCCTGCAGTAGAGACGATCCTTGACACGCACACACACACACACACACACACACACACACACATACACACACACACACACACACACACACACACACACACACACACACACACACACACACACACACGTGAGTGAGTGTGTGCACATGTGTAGCAAGGTTAAAGCTGGACTGCAAGCTCTGTGCTGGCTAAGAGGCAGTAGGCTAATAAGTTCAATTATCTCAGCACTCAGCTTCAGGCCACAGCTAATAGGACAGCAGCAAGCATTATCTGCCTTTGATAGAAACTCGGGGCACATAATGATCACCTCTACTCACAGGTACGCAGGATTGGGTGGAGGCAAATGTCCAAACACACACACAGAAATTGAGCATAGCTAAAGCAGGTCTACACACACACACACACACACACACACACACACACACACACACACACACACACACACACACACAAACCCAAAATCAAGACTGGGACAACACTTTTACTGTTCTCTCCCCCACAAGCCAAACCTTTCTCTTCATCACCATGTGTTAGCTTGCCATTTAAGTATCATTGTGCCATTTAGGACGTCAGTAAATTGTAATGTGGGAATAGAGAGAGAGATCATTGGGCCTGCTGGCACAGGGTTAATGGCTGCTATAATTTACTCTATATAATAACGGCTTTATTAGAGGGCCAATGGACTCTTAGTCACTTTTGTACTGATGCAGTTAGCATTTTACCATGCCAGGTTGTAGTACTAACTTGTGCTGTTTAGTTTTCAATATTTTTCAGTTGATTTTAGCCACAGTAGTAGTGTGAGTCTGTATGACGGGATCAGTTGGTCCACCACTTTGATCCAGAGTGAAATATCTTGACAACTATTGGATGGATTATCGTACACTTTGATGCAGACATACATGATCCCCAAATGAGCAATCCCAAGGACTTTGGCCTGCCTGATAATGATGTCAGATGAAAAGTCCAGTACTTTGGTTTATGACCTAATGACAAGACTTAAAGTGAGAAGAATTTTCACCTCACATCAATTGTGCAAATGTGACCATACAAAATTGATTTTTGTCAGACTGTACAGATGTTAGCTGTAAGCTAGCTAGAAAGAGATACACCAACTGTTTCACAGGATACATGACAACTGAAAAAAAAATTCATGGCAATCCCTAGTAGTAGAAATGACCTCCTCCTCTTCACATCATCAACTTAATTTCTCCTTTTTTCTTGCATGAAATCTCTCTCTACACACACACAAAGTCCGGTGTCCCATCAGCAACAGTGGCAAAAGTGCAGACTCCGTCCTGATGTTTAATTCATTGTTGGGGAGTCAGAGAGGACAACAGGAAATAAAGAAAAGGGGAAGGAGAGGAAGGAAAGATTACCATTTCTTTCTTTCGCTGCTTTGTTTCCAGCCATGATAGTGGAAGTGAGATGAAATACGTGTGTGGGAGGGAGAGACTGAGGTAAGACAAAGAAAAACAGATGCATAGAGAGAAAGTCACAACGCTCTGGGAATGAAACGAGAGGAGTGTTTGGTGATTATGGACGTTGTCTGCTGTTAGCTGTCTGTGGAGACACACTGACAGACACAAAGGTGTGTGTTTGTGTGTGTGTGTGTGTGTGTGTGTGTGTGTGTGTGTGTGTGTGTGTGTATATATATATGTACGTGTGTGTGCGTTAATTAATCAGAGCCTGTTTAAATATAGAGCAGGATTAGGGGGTCCCATTAGATCTGGATCTTCTGGAACCTAACAGCGAAAACACACCGGGCGCGTAAGCGTCGCGTATTGCAGCGTAGCGCAGCTATTTTTATTTCTCCACCCATGAGCAGCCGTGTCGGCCCCCACGCTGCGGCAATAGTTTCTGGTAATCACATACAAGTTATTATTATTATTATTATTACTATTATTATTATTATACAGGAAGACCACAGTGCAGCCGGATGTTTTACCAAAATAAAACACATTTCAAAATAAAACACCTAGGTTCGGTTAGGTGATTTTGGCTGTCTCGACTTCTCACAGTGAGACACGCGATCAGGCACACGGAGAGAGAGACCAACGGACGTTCAGAGAGAGTGACACACACACACACACACACACACACACACACACACACACACACACACACACACACACCACAGTTTCCCCACTCATCCTGTCTCTTTCTATCGGAGAGAGAGCGACAGAGAGCGAGCGACAGAGAGAGAGCGAGAGAGCAGAGAGAAGGATCACTTTGTGACCGGTGCGTAAAAATACGCATCCGGTATGAATGGCCAGACGCAGGATCAGGCATGTATCTGCGCTAGGCGGGCTATATGCGCCCTGTGTGTTTTGCCTGTAAGTATGTGTGCTGTGTGGTGTCACTCAGAAGTTGGCTGTTGTTTGATTCTTCATCTTGAGAATAGGACACAGGTGCAAGGAGGATGTTCTGACTAAGCTAAGAGTTGGTAAGATTTGTTTTTAAGGCTAATATTGGCCTTCAATAAAAATAAAAATAAACTATCCAGTCAGTGTGTTTCACCTCTATATAATGGCTATGACGCGGTTTGATTTAATACATGATGAACTGTGGCATGTGTCAATTAGTTTTCTTTGAAGATCTTTGAAGCTCTATTTCTTTTTTTGTTTGTTATTTTTCATTAAAAAAACTAAATAAATTGCAAAAATGTAACCTCAGTCTTGTCCTTAGGAAATATCCTGATACAGTAAATGCTATTCCACTCTCAAGTTTATTATGTCACACATTGCAACAACAATAAGGGAAATTAAATTAATATAAAATGGTGTTTTGAGTTTTTTCTCAAGACGGGGAGGGGAAGTCCTGTAAATACTTAATCTTGTCTTGTATGTCTCTTCACATGTGTCAGACTGGCCTATGCTTTTGAAACATTCAATTTGGGGTATGTGTTTTCTTTTAATGTTTCAAGTAAAACAGGCTTTCCTTCTCAGCCCTAAACTCAAATATATAAAGGTTTGATAGAGAGACAGATACTTTATTCATCCCCTTGGGGAAATTCAGGATGAGTAATGCCCAAAATACATGCAAAGAAACAAACAACTGTGCAGTGAGAATTTTAACAGTTTTCTAGAATCAGTGTAATGTGGAGAAGTGGAAAAGAACCATAATATGAGAGAATAGGGACATCACACAAAATAGAGAGACAGATAGACATGGATAGACATGGATGTAGAGATAAATCCAACACATCATGAAGAATTAACCTCCTGCCTTTGGCCCTAAAGAGTCAGGTGGTATTTCTTGGGTCAGGTCAGAGCTTTCCCAAAAGCATGAATTAGTGTCATTAAGTGCCAAGCTTCAGATTATGTCAGCATTAAATATCATTAACACAAAGCCAATGTGATGGACTAGATTGGCCCAGGATGTGTCAGGCTAATTGTTAGTGGCACTGTGTTTCTGCGACTCCTCTGCTCAGCTAATGAAACTGAAGTGGCAACTTGATTTGGGCTCAGATGTAGCCGCAGGCCCCAGGCCAACCGAGACCACACAAGACTTAAATGATTCACAAAACACATGGCTGCTGTTTTTTACTCTGATCAATACACTAAAAAAGAAATGCTGCAGCTGGGCCTGTGACATACTGAGACAGAGTAGGAGGACTTTCAAAAACCCGAAAAGAAGCTGAGAGAAAATGGCCAGATTTGCTGTTTGAGGAGAATCTTAGTGGGAGCTTTTAGTTTAAGGTAATTCTTTAACATTACCAAGTGTTTTTTAACCTTGTCTTATCATTCTGCTTGAATGACAGACTAGATGCTCCTGTCCCAATGTGGTAGACATTTCAAGCAAACGATCTTCATCTCCTTCCTCTGTGTTATGAAACTGGTAAATGTATAATTATTAAAGCTGCAAACCGATGTGTGCACGAACAGTGCTTGCCCCTGCTTTTGCTGGCAGGTTTATTTTAATTATTCACAAGCACATCATCATAGAAAAGGCAACACATTCTCCTATTGACATGGGCTTTAAACTGGGCCGCCATTGAAACGCTGCTCTGGATTTGTAGAAGGGGAAGGCCCTCTAAGGTCTCTGCAGCAGCAGAGAGGCAGACAGTCACGGCCTTCAAATTCTTCTTGTTCTGCCTCAAACAAGATTTGATGCTTTGCCATAGAAATGTCTTTATTGTAAACTGAGGTGTGTGGCTCCTCAATGTTCTGCATTTACAAAGACTCCCTATCAGTCCTCTCAGATTGGTGCCGAAACCCTGAATACCAGGATGACCCAGATAAGGAATATTAACATTTATATTTAAACTAATGAGAATTATCTGTATGCACGTTTATCTATTGCTCAAAATGAGTCAGTAATTACAAGGCTAGCTGCAGCCACTTCTGGCTTTCAAATCTCCCTTTCCAGCCTGAACCAAAACTCCAACTCACTGGAGTTCATCCCCTACTAAGTCAACGAACTGATGTAGT